>JASDQU010347717.1:0-12336 GCA_032191745.1 Picea mariana
AAAGTCAACACGCCAATTAGAGTAGACTTGACTTATTACCGGGAAAGTCTGTAAGTTTCGATGTTACTTCCATTGTCCACGAAAGACGAGTTAAATTCCACACACCATCTCGCAATCCGTGAAGACTTGAAGGCTCCGTGAAAAGGGTGAGTGAATGGACTTCTGCTTGTAGACAAACTCAATTTTGTCATACATGATCGCCATTTCTCTATTGGAACGAAGTTCTGTTCCCGTGTTACCATATTCTGATTTTCATTTCACACGGGCAAATGAATATAGAATTCACAAGGGAAATATGATAGCTAACTCTAGAATTAGGATCCTCTAAACATAAAGGATAACTAAATAAATTCATTGACCAATCAAAACCGGCCCGATAATTACAACAAAGTGGTCGCAAGTGAAGCAATCTAAGAGATCGTTTCTAATGAGATTTTATCTTTCGTATCCATGTCTTAGGCTTTTATTAATATTGCATTTACTTATTGAAATCCAACGTATAAAAAGAATAATTAAACACCATTTATCTAGTAACACTTTAGAAGAATAAAGTGAAGCAATTTAGGAAACCAATTCTAATGAGCTTTGATCATTCATATCATTGTTAGGTTTTTATTAATATTACATTTACTTCTTGGAATCCAACATCCTAGCATTGATTTCAAAAGGATTATGAAATAGCGGAAAATTGTTAACAAAAGGAAATGGAGTAGTCCCATCTTCTTGATCTTGATTTCGGTTGGGAAGAGGATTGTTCATTAGTGTCTTATTGAAATAACATCTACATCTACTTTTCCTTTCTAAGTCTTTGAAGATTTTGAATAATTTTTTATATTTTTAATCTTTTCTTTATTGGCGAAAGGTTTGCTTGTCCAAAGAGATTGAATACTTTACTTTTGTAATATGTTTTTGAAAGAAACTTTTTATATCATATCCATGTAGTCCTTAACAATACAAGAAATGATTCAATCCATATGCCTACCTAATGAAATGAACAATGGGATAAATTGCCTAATTTTCTTTTTATTTAGTACATCATGTTAATATTTGTATTAGTGACATATCTCTTTCAACAGATACTAATCACAAACCATCTTCAACCTAGATAAGGATAATCCATGAACTCATAAATTTTTAGATATTTGTGGTGGTGGTATGTGAAGAAGTCACCCTTACCTTGATTTTCCCCTTTAGTGAGGTGAGTGGTAGTTCTTATCAACATTTTGTTAACACCCCAAACAAAACCATTCTATAATTTACAAATCTTATCATTAGTCCTATGTTTCCAAAAGAAATAATGCATAACTATATAGGGTGATGTCCCCTAGGTTTTTCACTGGTTCATTTTAGAAGGACACCTTAATCATGATTTCATTCATTAGAAGAGGATATGATAAAAAGCATAAACATGATTTTTTTATGATTCCAAACATCACTTTCTTAATACTATAATATACTTAGCCAACATAAACCATGTTTATTGAGGAATTATTGAAGAAATATAAATTGTGGAAGTATAAATAAGAGAGACAATGTTATAGAATTTGCATAATATAACTCTTGTATTGATATGACCTTATACAGACAATGTGGTCTCATACATTAATTAAATAACCCCCAAGTACCTCAAAGTAGGGAGGTTAGGGTAGGACCTTAGCTATTTTGGGTATTTTGAACCCCAACATCATTAAATTTGGATTAATAAGGTAACATCTAGACTAACAAATTATGAATTTCGTTTTTGAAGGTGTCAATATTAGTCTTTCTAAAGTGAAAATTTGGATTATGAAAGTGTGAATATTGGTTTTCAAAAGTGTGAATGTCAAATAATTTCAAATCCATTTTGATTCCAAAAGTGTGAATTTAATTCCAAAAGTTTAAATTTTGATTTTGAAATTGTGAATTTTGATTCCAAAAGTGTTAATTGTATTGCTTCATTCCATACCTCCTTTGCATATGTACTATGTACAAATGTTAGGGTTCTAACCTCCCTAACCCCCTAAGTGTTGGTTGTGGGGCCTAATTATCTTTCTACTTCATATGCAGGTCAAAGAAACTGCAAGATACACAATTCATGGCCCCCCCGACCATGAGGGGGCCAATTTTTTTTGTTTTTTTTTTAATTCAAATATTGTAATTTTGTAGTCAATCTAGACCGTTCGTTATAAGGTCACAAATTTGATGGTAGAAGTTATGTTAGGGTTTTTTTCCTTAGAAGGCAACCCTCTTTTATGAGGGAATTGTATTGCAATGGTTTATTATTGTGAATATTGTATTCTGAGAGAGGAGGCTATGCGAGAAAGAAGAGGAAGTTGTAACGGGTGTGTTGTAGGTTGTATCTCTTCATTTGTTGGATAATAATAAAGGAAGGATCTGGAAATTTCTCTGGTGGACATAGCCCACATATATCTGTGTCTCTATTGTATTGTGTATCTTCTATGTTTTATTTCCACATTTCTTTTTTTTTTATTGCTCCGTGATCCTGTTTTTCTAACAACTGGTATCAGAGTGAAAGGTAACTCGCAAGAAAAGAGGTTTATTGGTTCGAGTGGGAGTAATGGCGGAATATAGAAAGTTTAGGGTCAAGAAATTTAACGGCCAAAACTACTAGTTATGGAAGATGCAGATAGAAGATTATTTATATCAGAAGGATCTATTCCTATCATTGGGTGGAATAGAAAAGAAGTTGACAACCATGAAGGATGAAGAATGGGAGATTCTTGATAGAAAGCCACTAGGAACTATATGGCTGAGCCTTGCAACATCGGTGGCTTTCAATATTTCAAAAGAAAAGACAACAAAGGAGTTGATGGACGCATTGGCTAAAATGTATGAAAAAACCTCGACGTCCAATAATGTATTTCTAATGAAGTGATTATTTAATATGAATATGTCAGAAGGCGGGTCTATTGAAAATCATTTAAATGAATTTAATACGATTACTAATCAACTAAGTTCTGTAAAAGTGGACTTTGATGATGAGGTCAGGGCTCTTCTAATCCTATGCTCATTTCCAGAAAGTTGGAATGGCTTGGTTATGGCTGTAAGTAACTTTGTCTCTGGTTCAAACACTCTAAAACTTGATGATGTTGTTGGTGTTCTCTTTAGTGAAGAAATGCGACGAAAAAGCACAGGTGAGATATTAGGTAATGCATTGTGTTAGAAAAATAGGACTGTGGAGCAATAAAATAAAATAAATTCAGAAACAAAACAGATAGGATACACAATACAATAGAGACAAAGATTTACGTGGTTCACCTAGTGTGGGCTACGTCCACCAGAGAAATTGCCAGGTCCTTTCTTTATTATTATCTAGCAAATGAAGGGATACAACTTACAACAAATCCGTTGTAACTTCCTCTTCTTTCTCTCATAGTCTCCTATCTCATAATATAATATTCACCATCATGCATAACTGCAATACATTTCCCTCATAACAGAGGGTTGTCTTCTAGGGAAAACAACCCTAACATAATTTTTATCGTTAGATCTGCGACCTTATAATGAACGGTCCATATTTACAATGAAATTACAATATACATTTACAAGGCAACTTTTCCTTCAGGGGCCTGCTTACCCCCAGACCCCGCAAAGGGGGTAACCCTCCTCTGCACTCCCCCGCATGGAAGAGTGTACATACTTATGGGGTGTAAATACTCCATGGGGCATAAACACGGCTGAAAAAAAAAAGGCCTCTGAATCAGGAAGATAATCAGGCTCCACAACCAACACATGACCATGGAGAATAGGGGAATACAAAGGGATAGAGGAAAGGGCTCAAGGAACTGTGGGAATTATAGGAAGGGAAGATACAAATATAGACTGGGAAAGATAGAGTGATGGAATCATGAAAAGAAAGGACATCTGGAGAAAGACTGCAAAGCTCCAAAGAAACAAAGAGATGGACAACATGAGAAAAATTGGAAGCAAATGTAACAAGTGATGTGTTACAAGATGCTTAGACTCTTTCTATAGATAATATTTTTGAGTCTTGGATAGTATATTCAAGGGCTTCATTTCATGACACACCCCATAAATGTTTTTTTCTAGATTATGTTCAAGGTTATTTTTGACAGGTTCATTCCGGTGATGATGCACCATGCAAAATTGTTGGAATGAGTAAGGTACAAATAAATCAAAAGAATGGAAACCAATGGTTGTTGAAAGAGGTAAGACATGTTCTAGATCTAAGGAAAAATATAATTTCAACATGGTAGTTGGTAAGTGAAGGTTGCATATCTATATTTACAAATAAGGCGTGGAAGGTCACCAAAGGATCACTAGTGATAGCAAAAGGAGAGAAGGTAGGTACATTGTATTTATGTACTAGTAATACTTACTCTTCTATCTCTTTAGATTCTATATGAGTGGATACAACACTGTGGAAGCACAGGCTTGGACACATGAGTGAGAAGGGGATGTAGATACTTCACAAAAAGAAATTTGTTGCCAAATCTTAAACAAATTGATTTGGACATCTGTGAGCACTTTGTTTATGGAAAATAGAAGAGAGTCATATTTCTTAGAGTCATAAAATAAAAGAAGAGTGAAAGGTTAGAGCTTATGCATACAGATGTATGGGGACCAACTCATGTATCATCTCTTGGTGGCTCTCGTTATCATGTTACTTTTGTTGATGATGCAACTAGAAAAACTTGGGTTTATTGCATTCGACAAAAATATGATATTTTTGATACTTTTAAGAAATGGAAAGCTTTGGTTGAGAATGAAACAGGAAAAAGGTTGAAGTGTCCCAGATCAGACAATGGAGGTGAATATTGCAGCAAGGAGTTTGGTGATTACTATTCATACCATGGGATTCGTAGAGAGAAAACAGTTCCACGAATACCACAAGAAAATGGAGTGTCAGAAAGGATGAACAGGACAATCATGGAGCATGCAAGGAGTATGAGATTGCATGTTGGGTTTCCCTTATAGTTATGGGTAGATGATGTAGATATTGTTTTTTACTTAATAAACAGAGGACCTTCAAGCTCTTTGTATGGTGGGATTTCAGAGGAGGCATGGACAAGTAAAAAGGTAAACTATTCTTTTTTGAAGACTTTCGGTTGTGAAACATTTTTCCATATTGATAAAGAAAATAGAAAAAATCTTGAGGCAAAATCCAAGAAGTGTACCTTTATTGGATAAAGTGTTAATGATTTTGGTTATCGCTTATGGGATTATGAAAATCTCTAAATAATTAGGAGTAGAGGTGTCATATTCAATGAGATGGTCATGTACAAAGATTAGTTGCAGGGAAAGAAGAAGGAAAAAGAAAAACCTGAATACAAAATACACTAATCCTAATGGATTAGGTTTCCAACATTCCCCCGCTTGATCTGAAGAGGTGTTTGTGAGTTCAAGAAGAGAGCTGAAATCTGGAAGTGATAGCTGGAAATGGTTGAATTTGCTCTCTGAATCTAGTGGTTTTGGGATGACCACAAACCCTAGAACTTGGCTCTAAGGCTTAATGGTTCCTGAAACATTTCCTATTAGCTAAAAGTTGATGTAAGTTGCTAATTGGAACTCCTCTCATGAAGGTTTTAAAATGACCACAAACCATTGTCTAGCAGAAGTTGTAATTCTTCTACTAAATGAAGGTTTAAGGAAAACCACAAACCAATCTGGTGGTTTTGGGAAAACCACAAACCAATCTGGTGGTTTTGGGATGATCATTCATATCATTGTTAGGTTTTTAATAATATTACATTTACTTCTTGGAATCAACATCCTAGCATTGATTTCAAAAGGATTATGAAATAGCGGAAAATTGCTAACAAAAGGAAATGGAGTAGTCCCATCTTCTTGATCTACATATAAAAACATATATATCTACATATAAAAGCATATATAGATGTTTGACATCCCCAGTTATTACATATTGTTGGAAATCTTGGGCATTGGCATAAGTGGTGGCATCAAAATCAAGATTGTCCAACCAATTTTAATGAAGATGTAATACTATACTAGCCACACATGGAGTGGATTCAAATGTTTTAATTTTATTTAGTATATGGATTGCTTTAGTGAAAATTGCATCTCATCTTTTTTATTATTGCTTTCATCTTGATTTTAGTTGGGTCTATAATGTCTTCTATGAAATGCTGTCAAATTTTAAAGGAGATGTAATAGCCTACTAGTTGAAATAATGTCAAATTTTAAAGGGGATGTAATAGCCTACCAACCACACATGGAGTGGATTTATATGTATTAATTTTATTTAGTATATGGATGACTTTTAATGAGAACTATATCCCATCTCTTTTATCATTATTTTCATCTTGATTTCGGTTGGGAAGAGGATTGTTCAGTAGTGTCTTATTGAAATAACATCTACATCTACTTTTCCTTTCTAAGTCTTTGAAGATTTTGAATAATCTTCTATATTTTTAATCTTTTCTTTATTGGCGAAAGGTTTGCTTGTCCAAAGAGATTGAATACTTTACTTTTGTAATATGTTTTTGAAAGAAATTTTCTATATCATATCCATCTAAGGGTGTAGTCCTTAACAATACAAGAAATGATTCAATCTATATGCCTACCTATTGAAATGAACAATGGGATAAATTGCCTAATTTTCTTTTTATTTAGTAAATCATGCTAATATTTGTATTAGTGACATATCTCTATCAATAGATACTAATCACAAACCATCTTCAACCTGGATAAGGATAATCCATGAACACATAAATTTTGGGATATTTGTGGTGGTGGTATGTGAAGAAGTCACCCTTACCTTACAATATATGATTTTCCCCTTTAGTGAGGTGAGTGGTAGTTCTTATCAACATTTTGTTAACACCCAAAACAAAACCATTCTATAATTTACAAATATTATCATTAGCCCTATGTTTCCAAAAGAAATAATGCATAACTATATAGGGGGATGTCCCCTAGGTTTTTCACTGGTTCATTTTAGAAGGACACCTTAATCATGATTTCATCCATTAGAAGAGGATATGATAAAAAGCATAAACATGATTTTTTTATGATTCCAAACACCACTTTCTTAATACTATAATATACTTAGCCAACATAAACCACGTTTATTGAGGAATTATTGAAGAAATATAAATTGTGGAAGTATAAATAAGGGAGAGAATGTTATAGAATTTGCATAATATAACTCTTGTATTGATATGACCTTATACAAAAAATGTGGCCTCATACATTAATTAAATAACCCCCAAGTACCTCAAAGTAGGGAGGTTAGGGTAGGACCCTAGCTATTTTGGGTATTTTGAACCCCAACATCATTAAATTTGGATTAATAAGGTAACATCTAGACTAACAAATTATGAATTTCGTTTCTGAAGGTGTCAATATTAGTCTTTCTAAAGTGAAAATTTGGATTATGAAAGTGTGAATATTGGTTTTCAAAAGTGTGAATGTCAAATAATTTCAAATCCATTTTGATTCCAAAAGTGTGAATTTAATTCCAAAAGTTTAAATTTTGATTTTGAAATTGTGAATTTTGATTCCAAAAGTGTTAATTGTATTGCTTCATTCCATACCTCCTTTGCATATGTACTATGTACAAATGTTAGGGTTCTAACCTCCCTAACCCCCTAAGTGTTGGTTGTGGAGCCGAATTATCTTCCTAATTCATATGCCGGTCAAAGAAATTGCAAGATACACAATTCATGGCCCCTCGACCATGAGGGGGCCGAAATTTTTTGTTTTTTGTTTTTAATTCAAATATTGTAATTTTGTAGTCAATCTAGACCGTTCGTTATAAGGTCACAAATTTGATGGTAGAAGTTATGTTAGGGTTTTTTTCCTTAGAAGGTAACCCTCTTTTATGAGGGAATTGTATTGTGGTTGTTTATTATTGTGAATATTGTATTCTGAGAGAGGAGACTATGAGAGAAAGAAGAGGAAGTTACAACGGGTGTGTTGTAGGTTGTATCCCTTCATTTGTTGGATAATAATAAAGGAAGGATCTAGAAATTTCTCTGGTGGACGTAGCCCACATTGTGTGAACCACATATATCTGTGTCTCTATTATATTGTGTATCTTCTATGTTTTATTTCCACATTTGTTTTTTTTTATTGCTCTGTGATCCTGTTTTTCTAACAACTGGTATCAGAGTGAAAGGTAACTCGCAAGAAAAGAGGTTTATTGGTTTGAGTGGGAGTAATGGAAAAATATGGAAAGTTTAGGGTCAAGAAATTTAACGACCAAAACTACCAATTATGGAAGATGTAGATGGAAGATTATTTATATCAGAAGGATCTATTCCTATCATTGGGTGGAATAGAAAAGAAGTCAACAACCATGAAGGATGAAGAATGGGATATTCTTGACAGAAAAGCACTAGCAACTATAAGGCTGAGCCTTGCAGCGTTGGTGGCTTTCAATATTTCAAAAGAAAAGACAACAAAGGAGTCGATGGACGCATTGGCTAAACTGTATGAAAAAACCTTGACGTCCAATAATGTATTTCTAATGAAGTGATTATTTAATATGAAGATGTCAGAAGGTGGGTCTGTTGCAAATCATTTAAATGAATTTAGTACGGTTACTAATCAACTAAGTTCTGTAAAAGTGGACTTTGATGATGAGGTTAGGGCTCTTCTAATCCTGTACTCATTTCCAGAAAGTTGGAATGGCTTGGTTATGGTTGTAAGTAACTCTGTCTCTGGTTCAAACACTCTAAAATTTGATGATGTTGTTGGTGTTCTCCTTAGCGAGGAAATTCCTGAAAAGCACAGGTGAGATATTAGGTAATGCATTGTGTTAGAAAAATAGGATTGTGGAGCAATAAAATAAAACAAATGCGGAAGCAAAACACATAATATACACAATACAATAGAGACACAGATTTATGTGGTTCACCTAGTGTGGGCTACATCCACCAGAGAAATTGCCAGCTCCTTCCTTTATTATTATCCAACAAATGAAGGGACACAACCTACAACAAACCCACTGTAACTTCCTCTTCTTTCTCTCACAGTCTCCTATCTCATAATACAGTATTCACCATCATGCATAGCCACAATACATTTCCCTCATAACAGAGGGTTTCCTTCTAGGGAAAAAAACCCTAACATAATTTCTATCGTTAGATTTGCAACCTTATAATGAACGGTCCATATTTACAATGAAGTTACAATATACATTTACAAGGCAACTTTTCCTTCGGGGGCCTCACCCCCAAACCCCCTTTGGGGGTCTACTTTCCCCCGGACCCTGTAGAGGGGGTAATCCCCCTCTGCACTCCCCCGTGTGGAAGAGTGTACATACTTATGGGGTGTAAATACTCCATGGGGTATAAACACGGCTGAAAAAAAAAGACCTCTGAATCAGGAAGATAATCAGGCTCCACAACCAACACATGACCATGGAGAACAGGGGAATAC
The DNA here is from genome assembly GCA_032191745.1 of Picea mariana. Taxonomy (NCBI): domain Eukaryota; kingdom Viridiplantae; phylum Streptophyta; class Pinopsida; order Pinales; family Pinaceae; genus Picea; species Picea mariana. The sequence continues at coordinate 9,367 of JASDQU010347717.1, forward strand.
AAAGGGATAGAGGAAAGGGCTCAAGGAACCGTGGGAATTATAGGAAGGGAAGATACAAATCTAGACTGGGAAAGATAGAGTGATGGAGTTGTGGAAAGAAAGGACAACTGGAGAAAGACTGCAAAGCTCCAAAGAAACAAAGATATGGACAACATGAGAAAAATTAGGAAGCAAATGTAACAAGTGATGTTTTACAAGATGCTTAGACTCTTTCTATAGATAATATTTTTGAGTCTTGGATAGTATATTCAAGGGCTTCATTTCATGACACACCCCATAAATGTTTTTTTCTAGATTATGTTCAAGGTTATTTTTGACAGGTTCATTTCGGTGATGATGCACCATGCAAAATTATTGGAATGAGTAAGGTACAAATAAATCAAAAGAATGGAAACCAATGGTTGTTGAAAGAGGTAAGACATGTTCCAGATCTAAGGAAAAATATAATTTCAACATGGAAGTTGGTAAGTGAAGGCTGCATATCTATAATTACAAATAAGGCATGGAAGGTCACCAAAGGATCATTGGTGATAGCAAAAGGAGAGAAGGTAGGTACATTGTATTTATGTACTAGTAATACTGATTCTTTTATCTCTTTAGCTTCTATAGGAGTGGATACAACATTGTGGAAGCATAGGCTTGGACACATGAGTGAGAAGGGGATGTAGATACTTCACAAAAAGAAATTTGTTTCCAAATCTTAAACAAATTGATTTGGATATCTGTGAGCACTTTGTTTATGGAAAATAGAAGAGAGTCATATTTCTTAGAGTCATAAAATAAAAGAAGAGTGAAAGGTTAGAGCTTGTGCATACAGATGTATGGGGACCAACTCATGTATCATCTCTTGGTGGCTCTTGTTATCATGTTACTTTTGTTGATGATGCAACTAGAAAAACTTGGGTTTATTGCATTCGACAAAAATATGATATGTTTTATACTTTTAAGAAATGGAAAGATTTGGTTGAGAATGAGACAGGAAAAAGGTTGAAGTGTCTCAGATCAGACAATGGAGGTGAATATTGTAGCAAGGAGTTTGATGATTACTATTCATACCATGGGATTCGTAGAGAGAAAATAGTTCCACGAATACCACAAGAAAATGGAGTGTTAGAAAGGATGAACAGGACAATCATGGAGCATGCAAGGAGTATGAGATTGCATGTTGGGTTTCCCTTATAGTTATGGGTAGATGATGTAGATATTGTTTTTTACTTAATAAACAGAGGACCTTCAAGCTCTTTGTATGGTGGAATTCCATAGGAGGCATGGACAAGTAAAAAGGTAAACTATTCTTTTTTGAAGACTTTCGGTTGTGAAGCATTTTTCCATATTGATAAAGAAAATAGAAAAAATCTTGAGGCAAAATCCAAGAAGTGTACCTTTATTGGATAAAGTGTTAATGATTTTGGTTATCGCTTATGGGATTATGAAAATCTCAAAATAATTAGGAGTAGAGGTATCATATTCAATGAGATGGTCATGTACAAAGATTAGTTGCAGGGAAAGAAGAATGAAAAAGAAAAACCTGAATACGCAGTGCTTGATGAGATCACTGGAAAAGAAATTGCAAAGGTACCAGAAAATCAAAATGTACAACAACAGGAGTAACATGTACCTCAAACTCCTGCAAGTTTTGTCAGAAGATCTACCTGGTTAAGTAGATCCCCTGAACAATACTCTCCTTCAATGTATTATTTATTGTTGACTGATTCTGGTGAACCAAAAAGTTATGAAGAGGTAATACAGGTAGAAACTAAAAATAAGTGGGAGCAAGGCATGAAAGAGGAAATGGACTCCTTGGTAAATAACCAGACATGGGACTTGGTTTAGTTTCCTGCAGGGAAAAGAGCATTGCAGAATAAATGGGTTTATAGGTTGAACAAGGAGGATGGAGGAAAAAAGCGGTACAAGGATAGACTTGTTGTAAAGGGGTTTGTACAAAAGAAATTTATAGATTTTGATGAAATATTTTCTCCAGTTGTTAGATGACTTAAAATAGGACTATTTTAAGTCCTGTAGTAGTAGAAGATTTTCATCTTGAATAGTTAGATGTAAAGCATATTTTCTCCATGGGGATTTGGAGGAAGATATTTATATGTAGCAACCACAGGGGTATGAGGTCAAAGGAAAGGAGAATTTGGTATTCAGGTTGAAGAAGAGTTTGTATGGCCTAAAGAAAGCTCCAAGGAAGTGGTATTTGAAGTTTGATAGGTTTATGACAGAACAAGGTTATAGTAGATGTTATTCTGATCACTATGTTTATTATAAAAGGCTAGAAAATGGAAGCTATATTATCTTTCTATTGTATGTATATGACATGCTTGTTGCATGGTCTATTATGCAGGATATAAATTTGCTCAAGAAAAAATTAGCTAATTCATTTGTGATGAAGGATTTGGGTGCCACAAATAAAATCCTTGGTATGAGAATAACAAGAGAGAAGAAAAATCGCAAATTGAAATTGTCTCAGGGTGAGTGCATAGAGAAGGTGGTAGAGAGGTTTAGAATGCAGAATGAAAAACCAATTAGTACACCTTGTTGGATTACTAAGAGGGGGGGTGAATCAGTAATAGAGCAATTTAATCATTTTTAACCATATAATCCAAGTGTTATATCAATGTAGCATTATTATCCAATAATTGCAGAGTAAACAAGTAATGAACAAATGAACAATCATACACATACACAGTACACCAGTGTTATACGTGGAAACCCAAAGCGAGAGAAAACCACAATTTTTTTTTTCTTATATGTCTTGAAGAATTACATTCATTGGAAGCACCAACTTCTTTTGTTTTCCAGCTGCAACTGGAAGGAGGCTCCAACCCCTTAGTTTCTCAGGCTACAACCTGAGGGAAGCTCAAACTCCCCAATTCTCTGGATACAACCAAAAGGAGGCTACAACCCCTTATGTTCTCCGGCTACAACCACCTGTCCTTGCCCCGTCCAACCGCCCTGATGTATAAG
>JASDQU010347721.1:0-12336 GCA_032191745.1 Picea mariana
AAGCCTTCTTTTGGATCTAGAAAATCTAAAATGATGCTTTGTTTAATGTTATTGTATCGTCACATCATTTCTCTTGATTTGACATAGCATTAATGTGTGCCAATTTGCTATCGCATATCACTATATAGACATGCAAAGTACAACTAGAGATGGAGCATCTCTAATAGCTTCTTGAATATCGGCACAGGGCATGGAGCATCTCTAATAGCTTCTTGAATATTGGCACAAGGCTCCATGAGTGGAGTGCTTCCAGACACTCCTCACCCGGAAAGATACATTCTTGACCTAGGTCCATGTTGAGCCCTGAACAAACCCGGAGCCCTAGAGATTAGGGACACTCCAAAAACAATTAAGCCTCGTTGATCACATATTCTTATCGGTATGATTTAAGCTTTTGATGCGATCAATGCCACTGGCAATTTCAATTTATTTGATTGATTTGTTCAAGTATCTCTATTGTTTGGATTGTATTTAAATGCTTATGACCCATTGTTTTGATCTTCACTTTGGATTGAGTTTTGAATTGATAATATTTGAGGTTCCTTTGCTTGTGTTATAATGTGATGATGTGATAATGTCAAAGACGATGTTACTCGAGAAGGCCTTGCCAAAGCACCCATGTTTGGATAATGATAGCTTGATTGCAATGATGTTTCTTTGCTTGTCTTTTTTTTTATCGATGACATGGTGATTGTAAGGATGAAATAGTAACAATATTGTGATCAAAAGTCTAGACATGCATAACAATCAAAACATACATAAACATGCATTACAGTCAAGAACTTTGCTTTGTCTATGTTACATAAGTTGTTATTTGAATGTTTCATCACTAATGGTTGGTACACATAAATTTCAGCGGGGATTGTTATTGCTTGTGTGGAGATAGCAATAATGCATAGCTTTCATTACCACATCTATCATCATATTTCATGCATTGTTGCTTATCATAGGTCTTGAGTTACTACTTGAGGCTAATCAATATACTAATGTTTTTGTTACTATAAACCATGTGCATCCACAACAATGAATAATGGAGGATGACTTACATGGGAAAGGCCAAAGATAAGGAAATCCATGCGGTGAACAAGCACAACAATAGATTTGTTTCGAGTATCAATAGTTTTCCTACTCAATGCAAAAACAATTTGAGGAACAAATCTCTTTGCGTCATTAAACAAACAAGCAACCCTTGTACAATTTCATGAAATAAGAGAGAAAAGAGAACGTATGGAACTAATCAGAATAAGGAGATTATGAAAGTGAAAAGGAGTGGTGTAAGATTTGTTTAAACTATTGATAATCCACCTCACTTTGTGAAGTGTCACTTCTCATAATTGAACATCTATCTATACTAAATAGACAAAGACAGATACCCCCCTCCGACAGGGAAAGATATTTCAAAGGGTTTAACTAAGGATTTGATTTGTGAATAACTCCTCCAGTAAGACAGTTGAAAGTTGTCTAGAAAGCACACAAGCAATGCATGAATAAATTGATCATTATTAAGGCAGCCTGAGGATATAACTTAGTTGAATCGTCGGAGTAGTGTAAGATCCCTGACTTAATACCTGACGTTCAACCGAGAAACAACCAACTGGGAATCCAAGCGAACCTCTAAAGAACGAACACCATGTGAAATGGCATCGCGTAATAACTCAATAACGACGCTATACTCAGCCACATTGTTCGTTGATGGCCCTAGACAAACACCTCCTAAAGACACCAGTTGTCCCTCAGGTGAAGAGATAACCCAAGCGGCAGAATCTACGTTCCGAGTATGATGATTGGCACTGTATGTGAATCCTAAGAACACCAATGATTATGTTGACATCTGCCAACCAAGGGGAAACTCAATAAGCAAGCCGACAACACAAAAGACTAAACAGAAAAATATAGACACTATAGTACAATAATATACAAAGCTCGTGCTCAAGCTGGGGGGCTCAAGCATAATAATTTTTTAGAAAGAGCCCATTTCTGGGTTCCTTCAGCATGTTCCCTTCATAATCCTCTAACTCGTAGGCTCCTTTTTCGAGGACACGTCTCACGATATAAGGACTGTGCCACACGGGATTGAATTTTCCTACCCCCAGTGGTTCTTTAGCTTGGTCGTAGAGAAGGACCAAGACACCCTCAACGTACTGTTGAGGACGGACAGATTTATCATATTGGACCTTAACACGTCGCTTATTTTCCTCGATATTTAGGGTGGCATCTTGACGTTGCTCATCAAGTTGCTTCAGGTGTACAAGGTGTTCTTTGATATCAGTCGTATTAGGTAGGAGCTCAACTAACTTGAGAGAAGGAATCTCACATTCAATGGGGAGAATCGACTCGACTCCATGAACCAATTGGAATGGTGAAAAACTAGTAGAAGTCTTTACTGTGGTTCGGTATGCCCGAAGAGCAGGGTATAGCATCACATGCCAGTTAGATTTACTCTGCCTGACAGTTTTTTGCAAAATGGATTTTAGAGATTTATTCACAGGCTCTACCTGGCCATTTGTCTGGGGATAATATGATGACGAATGATCTTGCTTGAACCCCAGTTTTGATGCCAACTTTGTCATCATCTTGTTCTGAAAATGACTTCCATGGTCAATGACAATCTCCTTCAAAATTCCAAACCAAACTATGATTTGATTGAATACGAAGTGTGTTGCAGTCTCACCATCGGATTTAATTGTAGGTATGGCCTCATCACACTTAGTAAAATAGTCTACGACCATTATAATGTGAGGGTGCCCCCCAGCTGAGGTCGGGTTGCAATCCATCAAATCCACCCCCCACTTGGTGAAGGGACCGATGGTAATGACTGGGTGAAGAGGGGTAGGGTGTGAACGCATCTTATGAGCGAACACCTGACAAGGGTGACACTTCTTGACCGCTTCTACGCAATCTTTAAAAATTGACGGCCAAAAATAACTAACTCGCAATATTTTTTGGGCTTTCGCAAGCCCAAATAAATGACCACCACACACCCCATTGTGACAATCATTGAGTACAGCTTCATCTTCTTCGTGAGTCAAACAATGATGCAGAATATAATCCACCCCTCGACAATACAAAGCGTCATCGATAATGAGGTAGTTTTTGGCTTGATTGCGTACACGTCGTCGGTCGTCCCTCGAAAGATGTTGAGGAAGCTTTACAGTTTGAAGATATATCAGAAAATGTGCTCATCGACAAATGAGTCGTTGAAAATGGTATCCTCATCTTGCCTAGGGAAGTCTAACATTAATTCCGTAGAGAATAGCGATTTCTTAGATTTTGAGGAGACAAAATTGAGATCAAACTCCTGCAAAATCACAATCCATTTATTGTATTTCCCCCCTATGATACGCCTTGTCAAGACACATTAAATAGATTGATTGATGTCAACAACCACGATAGTCTTGCGAAGTAAGATATAATGGCACAATCTTTGTATTTCCCCCCTATGATATGCCTTGTCAAGACACATTGAAATAGATTGACGTCAACAACCACGATAGTCTTGCGAAGTAAGATATAACGGCACAATCTTTGAACCTCATGCACAACTGTTAAGGCTAGCTTCTCTACATGAGAGTACTTGAGTTCAAGACCGATTAGATTTCGACTAAGATAATAGATAACGTGCTCATGGAGTTCGTCATCCTCCCGAAGGAGAACCATACCAACCGTCCCTTCAGATACAACTATATAAAGAAGGAAATATCTACTATAGTCTAGAGGACTCACCAGAGGTGTTGATGCTAGGGATTTCTCAAGGGCGTCAAAGAATTCTTGGTCTCACTCATTCCATATAAACGAAGTATCCTTTTTCAAGAGATGCATAAAAACCTTTGTGATGTTGGCATGGTTGGCTATAAAACGATGCATGAAGTTAGCTTTCCCCTGTAAACCTTATCGCTGACGAATATTGTGCAGGGGAGGCAATCAAAGTATTGCCTCTACCTTCATTAGGTCTACCATGATCCCTTGCTTAGAAACTATAAATCCCAAAATGCGGTCTAACCTGACGCAGAAGACACATTTATGAGGGTTTAATCGAATATGATATTGACAACATCTTTCAAACACTAGTTGAGATGAACCAGATGATCAACCCTCTTGTGAGAGTGAGCAACGAGCTCATCCAGATAAGCCTCGACTATATGTTTAAGGTCATGGAACGTGAAGGCCATAGCCCGTTGAATGGTCGCTCCAATGTTTTTAAGGCCAAAAGGAATTTTCTGGTATGCAAATGTACCCCAAGGACAAATTAACATCATCTTATGTTGATCCTCTGGTTTAATTTGAATCTAATTGTAGCCTGAAAATCCATCCATAAAAGAAAAGACTTCACTCCCCGCACACTCATCAATGATTTGGTCAATAAATTGTGTAGGGAAAATATCTTTAGGACATGCTTTATTCAGATCCCTGAAATCTATACACACACGGATGGTTCCTTGCTTCTTATTCACAGGAACGGGATTGGATACCCATTCAGTCAAGGGAACCGGGTAGATGAAGCTGACATTAAGCAATTTCTCCACCTCTGCCTTAATGGCGGGGGCCTTTATGGGATTCACGTCTCTAAGTTGTTGTCAAACTGGCTTAGCATTCAGATAAGTCTTGATTTTGTGTTCGACAATACTAGGATCTATCCCTGGCATTTCTTCATATAACCAAGCAAATACGTCTCGAAATTCCTTAAATAGATTGGTGTAAATCTGAATTTCTTCAAGCGAACAAACCACACCTATATAAACGTTCTCCACCTTGCCAGGGGTTCGAGAGATGTTGATCGCAATGGTAGGAGAGATATTCGCCATGTTCCCCTTGACATATATGTCATGCTTATCCAATGGGACCACGGCGTGACCAACAATCTCGCTCATGGTGGACCTAAACTAAACTTGTTCGATCCTTTCAAGCTCTGGGAGGAAATAAGATATGTGGTGAAGGTCCTCCCAAGGCCTTTTAGGACCAATCATGGCCTCTAAGATCGCTTCATTCGAAGGCAAAGTATCGTTGAGGCAATCATGTGGACTAGACGAGTTTACGACCCATATGGGCTATAGGAAAAGATCCACCTCTTTCACCCGCGAAGAGGGAGGATCCGGGTCTGCAACAGCTTCCAGGATAGCTTGATATGCAATCTCGACTGCAGATAATGGCATTGCCATTCCTATATATGAATGACCTTCATACGACGCAGTCGAAGAAGGTAGAGTCCATGGGTCATCAAAATATGAAGTAAGGAACGAGACAAACCTCAATGACGATGAGGATTCATCGGAAACAACATTAATATACGAGATTGGTGCCAAGAAATTAAAGGTTCCCATCAAGGAAGGATACATTCTGACACCAATGTTCTTAGTTTCCTTCTAAGAATTCTCGACAATGGGGACCGAGGGTCCCACTGATGCAGAGGAACTGGAGTGCATGAAAGATAACTGGTCAATCATCACAATCTTCCCCTCATGAGGAAAGTAGAAAACACGAAACACTAACGACACGACAATTTTCATAGCATAAGTCCAGTTACACCCCAGTAAATATTGTAGTTAAGGGGTGCATCAACCACCTTGACCTCGACCGCCACAGTTTTACCGCCTAACTGGACCTGAAGAGAAGGGAGGATACCACGCGGTCTAAACGAACGCCCATCAAACACAGTTAACGCATTCATAGACTGAGAAAGCTCGGGACAACCAATGGCATTCCAAAAAGATAGAGACATCACAGATGTCGAAGCACCTTCATCGATGACAGTATGCTTAATAGTGTTATTCATACACTCCACGTAGATTTGAAAAGCCACATGGTAAGGTAAGCGAGGTTGGACATCTGTGACATCGAACTTGATAACTTTTGAGCCACTTGGGTCAAGAGCCCCCAAAGCAGATAACAAGGCATTCCTTTGTGTTGGGCATGTCTAGAGTACCTCCAAAGCTTACATTGCACACGACGTTTGGCCCAAATCCTAGACAATCAAGTAATTTTGGGCAGCGTCGGCATTGGGATTATGAGTAGAGTGCTCAAGAACTCCTTTCGAAATGCGAGGCGTAAGATCAAGCTTATCAATCTGCAAATGTGTTTCTGGAGGGGGGGGCTCTGTACCCAAAGTAGGTTGTGGAGGAATATAATCACAAGTCCTAGTGGCTACGCTAATCTCAGATCTAACAATATTCACACATTGATGGGGACCATCATGTGTCGGGGGAGTTTGACTTCCACTCGATGCATTTCCGATGTTTGAGGTTCCTAAGGCCATGTTTTGACTATGCGGAAACAGATTAGTTAAAACAGTAGGCTGCTGCACTATAAGCCTCTAGGCTTCCTCTATCTTAGGGCATAAATGGGTAAGGTGATCCTCTTTACACAACTTACATGGAAACTTCACCTTCCATTTTTCTTTCTTGCCCACACCAACATTGTTATCAAACTTGTCTTTATTATGATTGTCCTTTTTCTTGTTATTGTTGTTATTATTGCCACCCTTGCGGTTATTATTTCTTCCTTTCCTCCTATTCCCTCCGGGTTGTTGGTTATCCTTCGGGCTCGTCGACTACACAAAAGGTATTGCTGACAACTGGGCGAGAGGAGACGAAGTTGTAGCTTGTCCTGATGTAGACTGGTTTAGAGACAAACTTTTCATCTGATTCATCACTTGGTCCATAGACTTGGCATTTGTTGAGCCTATAATGCCATCGGCATGAGGCCCATGCTTTTGTCTTGGATCATTACTTGACCGTGGTGCGTCAGGATTAATTTCATAGAGTATCCCAGATTGAGCGTATATAAGATCTAAATGTTGAGCTTTAAATTTGGCCTCTTCCTCGGTCATTACCCTAGATGTAGAAACATCCTTCGAAATATACGACAATAGGGACTAAAGAAACCAGTCCAATAAAATATCTAGAGGAATGTTAGCTTTAATCAACTGCTTTCTTCTACGCCACTCTTGAATGTGATCCGAGATGTGGGTGGCTTTGTCATGACAAAAATTCGATAAAATATCAGTACCGACATCGTAATGAAACAACAGTTGAAAGTGGTTGAGAAAAACTAAGGCAAACTCATGAAAGGTTAAGTACGTGCCCCTGGTAATTCAATGTACTATTTCGCAACAACCCCCATAAGGGTGCATTGAAACAGTCTCAAATAGACTGAGTCATCATTAAGAGAGTTCAACAAGCATCATAAATGAAAAGTAGTAACATGATCGCTTGGATCCTTGCAACTCTTGCCCTCAAATTTCAGAATGCATGAGGGAAGCTTGGCAGGGACAAGGGGCCATTTCGGATCATGACACACAGTGTCGTTCATTAATCTTGACAGATCTGACAAATTCAACGTGGCTAGAAAATGGAGCCTTGGTTGCGGCCTCTGAGACATGCTTCCAGGAAATACTGACTTTGAGAGATTGCAGGGCGGGGAGGGTTCTGGTAAACACAATGGGCCTTCCTGGTAGAATAATATCCCCCTCCTAACCGATTCATGAAAGGATGTAAATGCATCATCACTGATGGGACCTCTTGTGAGGGAAAAACAATATGATACGAGTTACCCATGTGAGGATATACATTGCCCCCCGACGAAGGAACTTCGTACAAGGGATTTCCCATGTGAGGATATATGCTACCCCATGATGTAATACCATAGGTGGGAGGAGAATTTTCCATAAGAAAAGAATTCAAGGGAACATGCATTGTGCACAAAGGATAGACATACGGGATATATGAAGTAGAAACACTGCCCATTTGCCCATTCCATCTATTAACTCTATTTTTGTCTCAAGCATTCTCGAGCCCAAATCCACTCGGCATCAAGTGTATTTGCAACTGCAATCAGACCAAGTATATAAATCTCTCTATATATGATTGGGTTTTTTATTATTCTTGTAGATTCAGTGGAAAATCCTCTAAATTAGTTGAAAGGATTTGACAAGGTATGCACACTAGTCAAAAAATAGCGCTACAGGAAGTTCCTATAACGCCCTGTTTTTCAAGTAAATGACATAGTTTTGGGTTTTTTGTGATAACTGATGACGAAAAATGATAATGACACCATTCCACACCCTAAAATACACATTAAAAACCATTTTTTTTTATCTTCAGCAAAGAGGTTTGGAGCAATCTTGTATGGAAAAGGAGAAAACAAAAAATAGGGGATTTTATGGAAATGACTGTTTTTGCAGTCAATTTCAAACTCAGATTACGAGGAAATGAAGAGGAATTTGTGAAAACTAAAAGAGGCCTTTTTCAAGCACATCCTAATATACAAAATCCTCCCTCAGATTTTACACAGGTGTCATGGTTTGGGAGATATAGGCAGGTCTTTTCAACCAATTTTTTCAGATTTGTAAATACAAGAATTTTCCTGTTTTAGTCATCTTCTTTGGGCATAGATTACGAGGGGATGGAAAGGTATTTTGAAAAACTGAAAGAGGTTTTTATCAAGAACAATCTCATATACAAAAACCTCCATCATTTTTCACACAGGTGTCATGATTTGGGATATACAAGCATGTCTTTACAACTCATTTTTTTCAGATTTGTAAATACAAGAATTTTCTTGTTTTAGTCATCTTCTTTGGGCACAAATTACGAGCTGATGGAAAGGTATTTAAAAAAACTGAAAGAGGTTTTTATCAAGAACAAGCTCATATACAAAATCCTCCCTCAATTTTCACACACGTGTCATGGTTTATGCGATATCGAGTGTTTTTCATCCCTATTTTTCATAATTTCACTATAAAAGTGTTGAAGATGAAATGGAACAATCAAGGTGTAATTTGTCCTCACACGTGCCAAGGAGATTTGTCAGGTCAAGGTGGCATATGGATGTTCAAGGAGGATATTTATGCTAAATATCCTCAAAAAATTTGGTTTAATTTGAATGTAATTAATTCTTTGAAATCCAAACCCTAGTTTTTAGGTATTGGACTGATTTTTTTAGATTTTTTGTATCTTGTTGATGTAACTAAGTCCAAATTCGACCCCAAGGGGAGATATTCAGTTCTATTTTGAGAAGATTAGATCCATGTTTTAAGGATCTAGTAGTAGTCATGTAAGGTCTATACATTTCATATGAATTAGATGCAAAAAGAGGGAGGAGAAGGATTCAATCCGAGGGACTGAGGGTTGGATCCATGTTTGCCTTAAAGATTTGATCTTATACAAGTGTTGGGATCAAACTTATCTGTGTAAAGATTTCAATGGTTAATGAAGTCATTAGTTGGTGTGTATCATTCTCTTTTTTTTATCATTTATAATTCTCCATCTTGAACACATTATTACTATTATATGATTATATGGTTGTATGTATGTGCTGAGAGGGTTTATCTATTTTTATAGTTCAATCTTTACCACGTGTGTGTTTAAGATCCTTTAAATTTGGTTCAGAAAGGATTTATGAGTTTAAGATTTATTCTTCTACTGGTTAATTATATCAAATAACAGACTGCTCTTTTATGGTTATCAGTCTTGTTGCACTTTTTCTTCTTCAACATATACCCTACTCTCACTTGGCTCAACTAGTGGTTTTGTTTACCTGATCTATTGCACATAGAGAAGAGATATTGTCAGCTTATCCTTTAATCCCCCTTTAAGATCAAGAGTGTGATCCTCCCACCTCTTAAAATTCTTTTGCTTTTAAACTTTTGAAATAAGATGTGTCAGGCTTGTTCCAAAAGCAGTCCAGGGACAACTTCTAGCACTAACATCTTTTGGCACCATTGTCGGGGACGGAAGTGAAGATATCTTCCCTGGGAGAAAGACAACGAGTAGATCTAGCTTTGGATTGTGAACTAAAGATGAACACTTTAGAATGCTTATCTTTCACCATGGTGACTCCATTGTTTAGAGATTCACAGGCGACTCCACTAGTTGAAGATCCATAATGGTCATGGAAGCTATCTTGGCTCAAAGGTATGCATTTTGTGATTTCTCAAACATAGATGATTTTCCACATCCAGTGCCTACTATAGCTAAATGGGATGACTATATTCCTAGATTCAGAGGAAGCAAGTATGATCATCCTGGTGAGCACTTATTAAATTTTCATAAATGCATGCTTGAACATGATTTTATTCACGAGGATGTCTTAATCAACATGTTCATATTTTCTTTAGAAGAACATGCTCATGAATGGTGTCAATCTCTTCCTGCTGCTAGCATTCTTTCTTTGAAGGACTTTCATAATGTTTTTTATTCATATTGCAAGAGGATTTACCCAGCTGAGAAACTTTTTGAGCATTTTTGTGAAGGATATGCATTATATATTCAGAATTTAGTAGTTGATGCTTCTAGCAGTGCAGATGAAGGGGATTGTTATATTGAGGAAGAGGAAGAAGAATAATTTTCAAATATATCTTCTTCTAAATCTATTTTATATCAGGAGGATCTTCAGCAGGAGGATATTAAGGTTGATGAAAATAATACTTTAGATGCATTTGGCATTAATCCAAATGTTTCTTATAGTGATGATTATGATACAGAAATTGTTCCAAGTTTGTTTGAAGATCATATTACCGATGATAATTTTCAGAAATATTCATCTTTGTCATTAGAATTTTATCATGTTGCTCCCATTTTTTATGAATATGATGATGATCTCAAAATTCTAGATCCAAATGTTTGTGATGTGGCAAAATCTGATCAGCAAATTCATGAAGACATTCAATCCATTATCCATGAACAACCGGAGCCGATATATGACAGTTATGCATCTGATGGTAGTGAGGAATACATGAATCATTTTGTTGATTCTCCTGATGACATTGTTGTTGTTGTTGTTCAAGAAACTTATGAGCAAATTTAGGATGACCTTGATGCTTTTGATTGCCAACCCCCGAATGATGTTCATGCTCTTTTTCCAGCAAAACAAATGAAGTATTGTTTGATAAGTGAAGCAGAGGAACAATGTGGCCTTCCGTATCAGCTAGAAATGTATCATAATTGGAAAGACCCAGTGGCCATTTACATGGAGTCATGGTTTTCAAAAAATTTCAACCTTGTGGCATTTGGAATCAAAGTGGATTGTGGCTGTAAGTATGTCTTGCAAATCAAATTTTGGTTGCAAATATTATATTCTTCTTTTACTTCCATCTGCATGCAAGAAGCTCTTATAGTCGGTTGGATGCTATCATGGCTTCATTAGAAGCATGATTACACATGATTAGCTTGTTCCTACCAGTTAGAAGTAGGATGAATAAGCTTGATTTTCAAGCATTTGGGTTTGAAGTTGTATGTTGTTCTCAACAGTATATTTTCAGGATTTGAATAAGTTGCAGAGGTTTGGAAGGAGGTTGATGACTCCATAGCCCAATGGATAAGGCACCGGGTCTACTTGTTCTTGGCAACTCACAGGGAGCATGCCATCCCCCGTGGAGCCTATGCTAACTCTCTTTTTGTCTCAAAAATTCTCGAGCCCAAATCCACTAGGCATCAAGTGTATTTGAAATTGCAACCAGTTCAAGTATATAAATATCTCTATATATGATTGGGTTTTTGTTTATTCTTATAGCTTCAGTGGAAAATCCTCTAAATTAGTTGAAAGGATTTGACAAGGTATGCAAACTGGTCAAAAAATAGCGCTATAGGAAGTTCTTGTAGCGCCTTGTTTTTCAAGTAATGACATAGTTTTGGGTTTTTTGTGATAGATGGTGATGAAAAATGATAATGACACCATTCTACACCCTAAAATACACATTAAAAACCAATTTTTTTTCTTCAACAAATAGTTTTGGAGCAGTCTTGTATGGAAAAGGAGAAAACATAAAACAAGGGATTTTCTCGAAATGACTGTTTTTGCAGTCAATTTAAAACTCAGATTATGAGGAGATGAAGCGGAATTTGTGAAAAAATGAAAGAGGTTTTTATCAAGCACAAGGTCATATACAAAAACCTTCTTCAGTTTTCATACATGTGTCATAGTTTATGCGATATCGAGTGTTTTTTCAGCCCTATTTTTCATAATTTCATTGTAAAGGTGATGAAGATGAAATAGAATAGTCAAGGTGTAATTTGTCCTCACACATGCCAAGGAGAGCTGTCAGGTCAAGGTGGCATATGTCTGTTCAAGGAGGATATTTATGCTAAATATCCTCAAAAAAATTGGTTTACTTTGAATGTAATGCTTTGAAATCCAAACCCTAGTTTTTAGGTATTGGATTGATTTTTTTAGATTTTTTGTATCTTGTTGATGTAACTAAGTCCAAATTCGACCCCAAGGGGAGATATTCAATTCTATTTTGAGAAGATTAGATCCATGCTTTAAGGATATAGTAGTTGTCATGTAAGGTCTATAAATTTCATATGAACTAGATGCAAAAAGAGGGAGGAGAAGGATTCAGTC
>JASDQU010347723.1:0-12336 GCA_032191745.1 Picea mariana
ACGTGCAATCTCTACACCAAGACCAACAAAGCAAGGTGAGTAACTCTTCCAGTCTCAATGCGACCTCATGATTGACCCTTGTGTTAGAAGGGCTTCCCAGGACAAAATGTAGAAAGTAGATTTCACCACTCCCTGACGCAATATTCTATGTTTGTTTGCATCTTTGGAAAGTTATCTTTCACACCTATTCCAAAGCCCTACAACTAATCTTATGTAGGTTCGCTACCAGAAAATATAAAAATTTCTAATCAATTTTTATAAGCCCTTTATTTTTAAGGTTGTTGTTACTCAAGAGGAAAATGACATGGAAAATATGTTGTTTTGACCGACTTGAAAGTTATGCAAAGAGATGAAGATGCAATCTTTTCATTTCGATGAAAGCTATGCTACAAGGAGAAAACATTTATCATTCCCAAATGCACAATGTCCCAAAATTTAATTAAACTCATCAATATCAATATTCTCAAGGAATGAGCAAAATAGACTGTACACCAATACATGATTTATGCCCCCCCCCCCCAGCCATGAGGGGGGGAAATTTCAGAATTTAAGACCAAAAAATGCCAAGAATCATGCAATTTCGCTACTTCAAATGCAAGGATTCCCCCAATCTAACATAAAGCAATAAATTAAAACTTTTTGTTTCAAAGATAGCTAAAAGAAATAGCAAATCGACATGAAACAAAGCATCCCAAACAATTTTCTCTTTTAACACGAACTATTCAATAAAAGAAAAAGAAGTTCTTTCACCAAACAATTCTAAAGAAAAGACAGTTCTTTGTAACTGAAAGACACTCAAAGAAAGAGACTAAATATTCCAAAATAAAACAAAGCAAATATGGCTAAAAGCAGTTTCAAAGATGTCAAGCAAATTGTAAACAAATCATAATCAAATCCAAAAATTAATTCCAAAACCAAATCCAAGGTTTGGGTAAGGAAAAAACCATCAAAAATCAAAATTTTCACAATTTCCGCAGGCTGTAGACTAACACAGTGCGGAAATCCCTGATTTTCGTAGGCCAGATATGGGTAGGGTTTGGAGTTTCCACACTGGTCTAAATAGATAGGGTGTGGGAATCCTAAGTCGTCGAACTATCCCTCAAAGTAGGGTGCAGAAATAAAATAAAAATTAAAAAGGTTTTCCAGTGAATTTTAACAGTCAGATAGTCAAGTTGGATTGCCCAAAGACTTAGCAAACATAAACCAAGCAATCAAATAAAGAAAGAAAGACAAACTAGAAAAACAATCTGTTCCCCAGTGGAGTCACCAATTTTGTTATTGGGTAAATCGGTAGATGTGGACATGAACTAATCCCCCTAGATCCACCTAGATCTAGAACAAAACAAGACAAGACATGGCGCTTTCCCTAGGCTCTAATCATCGAATTTACTACTTAACAAAAGAGGACAGACATACCTTTAAACATCGCTTCCTTATGTCTTTGTTGTTCCTATTTCACTCCGGTGCTCTTGTGATATTGATTCTGCAGTGAGACACAAACCAACCAAAGTGAAAGCAGTAAAAGTATATTCAATGAAAACCTATGCATATGATCAAGGAATTATGCAATAAAATAAAGATAATTCTATGGGAAAGAAGCATGCCATTGTATTATATTAATAATAGGAAGAGAGATTACAAATGGATGCCTTGATGTCATAAGGTTCCTTCCAATGATTCCTTGCTTCGCACACACTTCTTTCTCCAAGGATTCTGAGACCATGGATCTGATAGCTACTCGTAATCTATCTTGACAAAGAAAATCTCAAAGCCAATCTAACAAAGCTAACAAGCTCAAGAAATTTCCAACCCAATAAAGCTAACCTCAAGCTCAATCCAACTAACTTTCTCCATGAGAGCTCCTCTCCTTTTATAAGCAGAAGAGGATAAGTTGGGCAAGTTAGGATGATCCCACTAAATCATGAAAGTGAGTAAGATCCAAACCATTTGGAGGCCACCTCACCATAGAAGCTTCTCCTTCTAGAAGCATCAAGAAGATGCCCATTTTTCCCATGTACAAAGGCCGTCGTACCCTAGCTATAATGAAGCCTATGGAAACTCCACGACCTAGCTATAGTGCAACTTGCGGAAATCAAGCATTTGTGCACCCTATGTATAGAGAAACCTACGGAAATTCTAATTAATAGGGTTTTTACAAAGGAATATCCAATTTCTTCTCTCAAGTAAATTTCTTCTCCCTTCTTTCTTCAGGAATTCAGGCCACTGACCCCTTTGAAGGCCACAGATAGGTTTACATCATTAACAGTCATAGTGGTGACGAAAATAATGTGTAACAGACATCCCCCTAGGAATTAAGCCTCATCTGAATCTCGACGAAGGATAAGTTAATGAAAAAGGAGTGGTGGTTGAAACCTCATCTCACTCCATAAATAGAAGGCATAGAGGATATAGATGTGGAGACAAAACTGTCAGCTTGAGGTACCCCTATGGACCTTTTTTCCTGCATACCCATGTTGAGCTGAGTTTGCATCTAACAGGAGAACACACACATAGTCTGACAGAAGAATGTGAAGGTGAAAGGATTTGAATGCAATGGCCAGATCACATTCCTGGTATTCGTGGATTGATCTGAGCATAAATCGATCAATTCAATATTTTGTTAGAGTCGTCAACTGGTTGATTTGAACTCCCTACTATGTAATTTTGATGCAAGAATTGTTCTTTGGTTATGTATCAAATTTGAGACTTTCACATTAACAGAAGACATATTCTTTCATCTCTTTGTTTAAACTATGCTGAAACACTCAGGCATGGAGGATCCAGTCGAGGGTTTTGGTTCTATTGTAATGTAGGTTTGATTACAATAGAGTTGTGACTAGTTTTAGTCAGCTTCCTTGTTACCTTATTTCCCCTTATGCTGAAAGGCTCGAGCATGGAGGATCCAGTCGAGTTGTTGTAGTTGCATGATAATGTAGGTTTGATTATTATGCTACTATGACATATTTTAGTGTCTAAATATTGAGTTCAAGAGTGCTCCTGAGCCTAGGTTTTTCTTCACCAAGATACTTGAAAGTTGGATGCCCATAGTAGTCTTATTCACCTCTCTCACTAAATCTTTCTTCTTCTCACACTCAAACTCAAATCAATGACTGAATTTAATGAGGACATCACTTCCTTGTGCATTACTTATCCATTTCCTATGATTAAAATCATTCTTGTAATGAGTTTTGTCCATTTGACCTCCACTCATAAAACCAACATCCACCAAAATTTTTGATGAGTATTGGGCTTATCCTCTTGTAGTCAGAGGGTGATTCTCAGTGCTAACATTCATGGCAATGTTTCTGGGGATGGAAATGAAGAAATATTCCCTCGGAGAATGACAATGACCAAATATGATATTTGATGGTGAACAAAGACCAGACACATTCAGACTGCATATCATTCACCTAGCGACTCCATGATTAAAGAATCCAGTGGCAACTCCACATTTTTAAGAAGTCATATTTTAAGATGGAAGCCATCTTGGCTCGAAGGTTTTCTCCTTTTAATTTCTCTTATGTTCCTAGTTTTCCAAATGTTGTTCCTACTATATATGAGTGGGGTAATTTTTTTCCCATATTTGGAGAACATAGAGATGACAACTCTGTAGACCATCTGCTTGTGTTTCATGAACTCATGCAAAAGTGGGGAATACACCATGAGGATGCATTAATGAATATGTTTGTGTACTCATTAGAGGGGGATGCTAGTCAGTGGTATCCATCCTTTCCCCCTGCTAGCATCTCCTCACTCGAAGAGTTTCATGTAGCTTTCAATACTCATTATCAAAAATTTTATCCCTCTGAGTTAATTTGTCATAGATTTTGTGAGGAGTATAAAGATTGTGTTTAGGATATAGTTGATTCTTATGAAGGATTTGAGGATGAATAAGATTCCTTGAATGAGGAATCAAATTTTTCTCTTCCCTGTTCATCTACATCTGATGAAAACTGTGTTTGATGTCTCAGTAAGGCAAATGCAGAATTTGAGTATGTTCTGGAAGTTGATATTCTTTGTAGCCCTTTCTCTAAAAAGCCTAGATATGAGCAGCCTTCATTTAAATCATATGATGATTATGAGATATTGCTTCTTGGATTGGATATTGAAAGGCAACCTATGTTTAGTAGTGAAGAACAATTTTCTCTTCTTGGAGAGAAGTTACCACTTGGCTTTTCATTCAAGGCTCCTCCTTTATTTGATCATTATGGAGATAGTGATGACGATGTCGAGGTGTTTTTTGAAGAGAAAGGCATCAACATCCAACCTTCTAATTAAATTTAAATCTCTTACCAAGAGAATCATGTTAAAGAAAAAGAGCCATCCATTGATATACATGAGGATATTTCTTGCCATCATCTTGTAGATGTGATCGGAGCAGACCAAGGAAAAGTGGATCAATAGCCTGCATCGTCCTTTCACTCACCTGTGCTCTCTACAAACATTCATCTAGTTGTGAGCAGCTGTAAGACAGAGTAGGTTTTCTGTTACCAACCCAGTAAGTTTTGTCACCTATTTTATGACCTTGTAGGGGAGTACATGGAGTTGCATTTTTTCTATGTATTGAAGCCTCCAAACTTTATCTTACCTTCAGCATTAGGAGGAAATCTGAAGAATGTAATTAATTTACCATAAAATTTTCATTATCGTTTGTTGATCAGTGACAGAGTAAGAAAAAATTATGTTAGGAAGTTGCTTGGGTGGCTATGGTGGAAGTTTTCTTTCACCTAGCACATTGTAAAAATTAGTTAGGGTAGGTTTGTAAATAAATAAGCTCCTTCTGGAGCATGTGTGTTTTCTTTCTTTTCAAATTAGATATTGTACATATCAGCTTGTGGTCCTTAGCAGAATGTTTTTTGAGCTCGAATCCACAACCCAAAGGCTAAGGCACAAGAACTTCATGTTCTTGCTAGCTCACAAGGAGCATGTCATCCCTGTGGAGCTAAATGTTATCACATATAGCTGTCAAAAGGTCATAGGACAACCAAGTCTATGGTCTGTGGAGATATCATCCTTGAGCACAAAGCACAACATTCAAAGAAGTCCATTTTGGGCTTCAAACACAAGCAAGCAAACAGGCTCGATTTTCAATGGTGGAGATCCCATGAATAGTTCAGATCAGCAGCTCTAGGGCATTCCAGATTTCAAAGTAGCGCCAGGATTAGCAACTAGATAGAGGATCCAAAGTCCTGAAGTAAATCTGAGCCATTGAAGGATGAGGACTTGCATCAGTGGATCTCACGCTTTGGAATATTTACTTTGGAGGATTGCACAAGATATGCGTTGAAAATTCCTGAAGAGTCGAAGCCCGAACTCCCAAAATAATTGTGAACCATTGATATTGGCAACAGTATCATCAGAAGCCTCGAAGTCCTAAGAGTATTGAAGTAATTCTCTGTCATCCAAATCAAGAGCCCATGCATCGGTGGATCTCACACTTCGAAAGATTTACTTTGGAGGATTGCGCGAGCAACAGAAGCAAATTCCTGAAGCCCGAACTCTCAAAGTATATATCAATCGTCCAAATCTAGAGGACATGTGTCACCAGATCTCTCACTTTAGGAATTTGACACTTCAGATGATTGTAAGAGCCATGCATCAAGGAGGCCCAAAGCCCGAACTCCCGAAATAATTGTGAGTCATTGATCTTCACAGCAGGAGCCAGGGTCCATCCAAGAGTGGTGTGTGGAAAAAAAAGTGAGGCTTTCCTAGATTGTAGATTGCAATCAGATCAACAAATGGTGTGTATTAGGCATGTGTTTTGGGTGAGAAATCCCTCCTACGGACTAGCATTAAGGTTTTATCACGCATGAAAAAATGTACTAAATTCTCCCACATCTTACCAACATCCCAATCATAAACCATATTATTCATATGAAAATACGAGGTTAAAGAGATCAAGTTATTGTACCTTAACTTCCATGTTTGATGTCAATCCCTTTAATGTTCGGTCGCTCCTTGACTACAATTCTCCTCCCAAAGATGACCTGCATTCATAAAAGAAAAACAAAGAACTCCACATGCATATGATATATAAACTAATGGGTTAGAGATTCTATCAAAATATAATCAAATTTAAATATTGACAATCTCATATGGCAGGACAGGAAAAGTATTTCTTTTATTAATCTCACAAGAGTAACCTTACAATAGTGAGATCGGCCACTGCTCCTTGAATTTGGTCCTAGACTCCTCTTCAACTGTGCTCCAACTACTTATGTATATGCTTCTCTTTACACAATAGTTGCAAAAGGTTGGGGCAAGGGGAATGCTAAATCGGGTATAGTTTCTTTGCTATGATTTTCCTCCTTCCAAATGGGACCCCTACCCCTTCTTTTATAGAATATAAAGGGATAGGTATTTTGTCGAGTGACTGGCTATGGGTGGTCAAACAGTTTAGTTAACTTACCCAAAACTGTGTGTTCCGTCTGCAACATTCCATTTTTCATGCTTTTTAGGTATACGTGGGCTATAGTGGGTTAGCCAGCATACACACGTGTGTAGTAGTGGAGCAGGGCGCGTATGCCTTCAAAAAGGGTGTTTTTTAAGAATTTGTTCAATAGTGTCTTGGCAAAGAAGGAAAATGATATGGCCTGATGCCAGGTAAGCATGTCTGGTGAAATTTAGGGTTATAACAGATGCCCCCTAATGTGTGAGGTTAGAAGGGCATCTGATGGTCGAAATACATTATCAATCTTCACCAACGTACCAAACAAGTGAGCCTAGGGACCAGAATTCAAGAGGTGCCATCTGCAAAATAAAAATTGTCTCACCGGGGTGGGCATACCCATGCTCGGGATGAAATAAAATCATGGCTATCAATCAAATACATTGTAGATCCATGTCATATAACTATATAAAGTGTAGCCGTGAGCAATACATAGTGGATATACATCTCGAAATAAAAAATATATACATGTATAGTATCCATCTTCAAGAAGTGAATAAGGCATGTAATTTGGTTTCTTGGAGGGGCATCGACCGTTAAAAGGTCGGCCCTAGGTCCATGCAGGCTGTCCTATGATATCCCGCATGTACACTCACTCTGTCTAATATCAGAGCATGTGTACAAATGACTGTCATCACAACAGCCCACGTGGACCCTCCCATGAGTGCAAAAAGGTTTAAAAATAAACGCATAACCCTCTGAAAAATTTCCCATGTGCAGGATGTATGTGCAATTGAGAGAATGAGAGCATGAAGATATCAGTGCGCTAGTTGGGGAAGACCCTAATGTTGTGGCAGTGTTAATGCAATGTGGTTTTCTCAAGTTTTTCCTGTGTCCTTTTATGAGAGCACAACCTAGGCTACTGAATGCCTTGGTTGAATACTGGCACCCTGGCACAGAAGCTTTTATGTTAGAGGGGCAGTCACTAATGCCCACTATAAAGGAAATATACTTTTTGACTGGCCTCTTCAAGAGAGGGGAACTAGTCAATTTCCGAACATTTCCTTCGAGGCCTCATAACATATTATAATTGATAGGACTTTATTATGAGGTTGTTACAAACCGTTCAAGCTCGCAGGTGCCCATAAGCAAGATCATGGATTTATCACTCCAGGCAATTTTGTTTCTTATTGGGTGGATGACTGGTTCTGTGACTCTACATCAAGCGTCCTGTGCACAGATGAAATATGCATTCTAGTGCTTAAATGCATGGATATTTGACTTGAGCACTACACTGCTGGATTGTATGAAGAGGTAGCTGACATATTGTCGGTTGCAGATGCAGAGGAACTTCGAGTTCATGACGATTCTATTCTCTTTCTTCTTTGAAAGAGTTCCTAGTTTCAGTCCTTGAGTGGTGGTACGAGGACATTAGGCCTCTCTTCTTGCGGTTTGCAGATGGGCAGTGTTGTTGCCACAACAGGGTGGTGAAAGGACCAATGAGTCCTTCGATGATGACTTCTTTGCTTGGTTGTCACGACAGATCCCAACAATAGAGGATTATCCTTATGCTAGGATTGATTTCTTGAGAGATCCCAAGATCCCTGTACCTCCAGGCGTGGAGCGAGGCGAGATGGGTAAGTTTGCATCATTTTTTTTCTTTTTTGAAACATATATAATTTTTATGGTGTTTTTTGTATATATCATTTTTTTCTACCAGAGTATTTGACAGATACATGTATATTGTGTGCAGATGTGGGACCCTCACGACCTACATATTATGTGAGGAACAGGCATCGTCCTCGACCGGGGGTTGCACTTGCCACCGCAGGGGGACCAACAGTAGCAGGAGAGCTTCCAGCCGACGAGGCTGAGAGGGTTTTGAGACGAGTTGAGTGAAATTTTACCTCGCTCACTCGCACCATCCCTATGGCAGAGATTGAGGATCTGCCACCATCCATGTAGCCTCATGTAGTGGGGGCACCATGGATGTGGGTCCGATTGTTTCGGCATTTAAACATTGTTGACTATTATAACAGAGCCCAAATGCCCTAAACTTAGTTAGTCTAGACTTTGATAGCCCCACCTATATATATGTTTTGAGGGCATAAGCCCCAAGACTCGTTACTGGTCATATTTTTGAGGTGCTTGCGTCCACCTATATACTCTGGTTCTTATGATATTATATATGAATTTTTATGTCTTTTTGTGTCTTATGGATCATATTTGCCTTTAAAAATGTATTTACATGTTTATGTGTATGTATTTTTTTATGTGTGCAAGATGCCAGTCTAAAATTTGATTAGCTAGAGTATCTGTAACTTGGTTTAATCTCCTAGGAACATGAAAATATGTAATATAATCAAAGATTCATTATAAGAGACGTACCCTAAGGAATATTCGGTGTAAATTCGGATCATGAACACGGTAGACTCTATTTAACTAGGACACAACCAACTTAGCATCTAAATAGACCCGGAGATGAGAGATACCAAATGACAGGGCATCAGGAAGAAACTCAATAACTGCATTGTACTCGGTGACATTGTTTGTGGTGTCACCTAAGCATATACCTCCGAAAGATAATAACTAGCCTAGAGGTGTAAAAATTACCCAAGCTGCAGAGGCAAGCCTCTGAGTGTGCCAGCTAGCACCATCCACGTATCCAATGAACACCTCTGATTCACTTGACATCTGCCACAGTGACAAAAGATAACATAAAAAATGACAAGTCCATAATACTAAAAGAAACTAGAAAGTAATAGTACAAAGACTATACATATGTTACAAAAAGTTACCCAAGGTGACCTACCTATGAGTAATACTTCTTGAGGTAGAGCCCATTTCTAGGCTATGCCAAAGCATTTCCCTCAAATTCAACCAGATGATAAGCGCCCTTTTTTAGAACCTCTTTTATGATGAAGGGTCCGAACCACACAAGTTTGAATTTTCCTATCCCTAGGGGGTCCATATCTTGGTCATAGACTAGGACAAGGTCACCTTTAGATAAAACCCGAGGACAAACAGACCGATCATACTAAAACTTGACCTTATGTTTGTGAGCCTCATTGGCCAGGGCCACATCACAACGCTGCTCATTGAGTCGCTCAAGGTATAATAATTGTTCTTCAAGTGGAGAAGTGTCTGGCAATAACTGTATTGCCAATTTTAGGGATGGGATCTGACATTCTATAGGCAAGACTGATTCCAGCCCATAAATGAGTTGAAAAGGTGAGAAATTGGTTGCAATCTTAACAAACATTCAGTAAGCCCATAATGCTAAGTATAACATCAAATGCCATTTTGACTTGGTTGAGTTGATCGTTCGTTGTAGGATGGTCTTAAGAGATTTATTTACAGCTTCCACCTGACCATTTTCTTGGGGGTAGTAGGGTGATGAATGTTCTTGCCACAACCCAAGATTTGATGTTAACTCATTCATCATCTAGTTCTGAAAATGACTGCCATGGTCAGTGACAATCTCTCTTGGGACATCGAACCTTGATATTATTTGGTTGAATGAAAAGAGAGTTGCAGTCTCCCCATCATGTTTAAATGTTGGCATCGCTTCGACCCACTTCGTGAAGTAGTCTATGGCTACAATGATATAACGGTACCCCCTAGGTTAAGGAGGGTTTCATGTAGTGTAATCAATCCCCCACTTGGTGAAGGGACCAACTGTGATGATAGGAATCATGGGAGCGGGATGTGCCCTCATCTTCCAAGAAAATATCTGACATAGGTGGCACTTCTTGACCAATTCGATACAATCTTTGGTTAGTGTTGGCCAGAAATAACCTTCCCGTAAAATATTTTGGGTTGTTTCCAACCCAGACAAATGACCACCACATGCTCTGGTATGGCAATCATTAAGCACGATAAGTTCTTCTCCATGAGTGAGGCATCGGTGCAAGATGTAGTCTACACCTCTCTGATACAATGTATCGTCGAGTATAAGATAATTATTAGCCTGATGGCATATACGGTGACGCTCATCATGAGGAGCAGAGGTGGGGCACTTCAAAGTCTGGAGATGGACAAGTATGTCTCCATACTAGGGATCTGAAGATGCGATCAAAAACATATCTCCTCTGATAGGAGACTCTTTGGGCATAACATCACCTAACTCAACCGGAAGTTTTGAAATAAGTTTGATGAAGACCAGAGACTTTTTGGATTTCATTGAAACAAAATCTAAGTCAAATTCCTAGAGGACGACTATCCATCAACTGATCTTTCCGCCTATTACCTGTCGTGTCAACACATATTGAAACAGATTCACAATGGCAATGACGGTGGTCTTGAAAAATAGAACATGATGAAGGAACCGTTGAACAGCATGGACTGCTGCCAATGCAAGCTTTTATATATGAGAATAATTGAGTTTCAGTCTGACTAGGACTAGTCTTAGGTAATAGATCACATATTCTGAGAACAAATTATCTTCCTGAGCTAAGACCATGCCGATGGTTGACTCTGCTGCAACCATGTATAATAAGAAATATTTGTTATATTTAGGTGGCTGAAGTAGAGGGGAAGTTGTGAGGGCATGTTTCAATACTTTGAAAGAGCGTTGAGTGGCATCGTCCCAATAAAAAGGAACATCTTTCTTCAATAAGTGCATAAATCCCTTTGTGATCTTGGCATAGTTGGCGATAAAACACCTTAAAAATTTTGCCTTGCCCTGTAGACTCTGAAGTTGAAGGATTGTGCATGGGGGAGGCAAATGAATTATTACCTCAACCTTGAGAGGATCGACCATGATCCTTGTTGTTGACACTATGAAACCTAACAAGCGTCCTAATGTTATGCAAAAGCTGCACTTGTTTTGATCCGGATTATTTTCAGCACGAAATGAGATCGGAGATATAATAAAGAAATGCACAGAGATATTGCAGATATTCAATAATATAATAGAAATGTATCAGAGATGCAACCATAAACATAGATATACAGTAATACACGATTTCTATTAATGAAAGAAATGTACAGAGACTGTAAAAATACAGAGTGAAAGACTCGCTAGAATGGTGGCAGCATATCTCTGAGAAGAGATGTGACAGCAACTCACATTTGCAAAAAGATAATTACAATGAAGATCTAGAGGCATTTTTACAATAAAAAAGAATGCCAAAATTTCTAGACATCCAAAAACCTAACCCTAGGAGATGAAGCGCCAAAAGTCATGTGGGCCCCGTTTGGGTAAGTTAGTACATCAACTTCTCAGGGTTGTAACTTTTGCATACGATCTCCGTTTTAGGCGTGCGATAGCTCGTTGGAAAGGTATCATCAAGGAGATTCATTTTGGGGGCTCAATCATGCCTTTGGCTATAATTTAGAACCTAAATATAAAAAAACCTTCATTTGGACCCTCAAAATGGCCCCAGAAGTTAAAACCTGCTAAAAATAGTAAATTGTCAAAATTGTCAGAAAGTTGTTTTGAGCCAGTTGGAAAAGGTGGGTGGCCACCGATATCCACCTGGATCAATCCTCCCTCCTTAGGAAGCAATGGTCTCCATTGTGTTGAGTTCCTGGGGGAGAGGGAAAAGCATTTGTTGGATCTGCATCTTGGTGAACTAGTTGTATTGTTGGAGATGTCGCACTGCTTAGTTTGTGGAAGTTTGTCATGAACCTGTTGAAGTTGAGGCTATTCAACAAGTCGAGATACATGAGAGGATGTTGTGCAGAAGGAATATTTGTGCTTTGCCGCAGCCTTTTCGACCTGCTTCTGTTGGATAGAAGGTGCTTGGGGTGAGGCCGTAGTGGTTGCAATGTCCTTATGTTCCCCTTTTGAACATCTTGTGAAGAAGCTGAATTTTGCAGTATGAGATACTACCTTGCGACACTTTTTAGGTGGAACACTAGTTGGAACTACCTCTGGTATTCTGTAGAGATGACCCCCCAAAGTAACAATGACACTACGGGGTCGAGACTCATAAACAACATGG
>JASDQU010347734.1:2331-12335 GCA_032191745.1 Picea mariana
TCACCCCAATACTTCAAAAACCCATTAGATAAGTCGGCCCAAGAGCCAATAGAATCATCTCTCAGACCGTTAAACCATACAACAACATCTTTGATCAAAGATTTAGAGAACAATATCATGATCACATCTTCATGAACAATCTCAAACCGATCAATAAAATCCTCAAAGGATTCTGAGTGCCTCTCAGATGAAATTTTATTCTCTCCAGAATCTGGGGAAGATATTCAAAGCAGTCAAGAGGGTAAGGATGAAGGATATAGGGTAGCCTTAAAAACTTGAACATCTTCATCCTAATTTTAATTTGAAAGGTAGTGGGCTGATCATGAAGGTTAATAGGTTGATGACAAGGTTCATCATTAATTTCCAAAGGTGTTGAAGTATGAGCAGGTTTAGAATCAATCTTAATTTCCTCAACGTTACAAGAATTCTCTGATTCAGGAGGAATTGGAATGCATAACTCATCTTTAGGAATAGGCTGTAATGAGGATATAGAATCAACATCAACAACATAAGGTTGCAAGATTTCCTCTTCTAAGGCTGGATATATGAAGGTAGGTTGATGATCATAGGAATAAACAAAAAAGAAAATAATCCTCTTGACATGTGAAGGGAAAAGCATGAAAGTGTTGATAAAGAACATCAAAAGTTCATGTAGAAGATTAATGAATTGATACCTGGTCATCTTTCTGGAAACAGGATTGTCCCCAGTGGAGTATTTGATTGTGGATTCGCCAGGTAGATAATTACAGTCAATTTTTTGTATCCCTCTCTTGTCTACCATCAAGAGCTAGATTTATGTCGTTATTCCTAGGGAACTCTTCAATATGATCAATCCATACCCAACAATGACGCCAATTATGTTATCGCTGGAAGTTGCTCTTGGACTGCTTTCAAGGGCAAGCCCGACACATCTTGAAATGATAAGGGTTTAATTTGGATAATATGGGTTTTAAGAAATAATGAGAGTGGTAAAGTCAAAGAAAAGGCAAAGAGCCATTGGGCATGGAGTCTATGAGATACAACAATCTTGAATTAACCTCGTATGGGCAACAAATTAGGTTGAATAAAACCCATATTAGTTCTGAGATTAAATAGATATGAATGAATAAATCAAGAAGACACAATATGTAGTTGAGGCTGAAAAGAAACCTCCTTTCAGTCGCCATAGGAAGAATCTGTAACAACTTAGAAAACCTTTCCAAACATCACAGAGTGAAATAGATGCGTATGTGGCAGCTATCATAGTAAACTTTACTACAATCTCCTCAACACAAAATCTATCCATATAAGCCTTATATAAACAGAACACATCTAATTGGAAGAAAATCAAAGAAGTATGATAAAACATAAAGAAAAAGACAAACTAATCTAAAACTCTTACTCGTCAGCTGAGATCTTTGCATACAAAAACTAAGACAAGTCTTTGAGTTGAAAATCAAACTTTCATGCCACTGTAGCTAATTGTCATTTCTCAAGAATTTTACAATAGACCTCTCAGGTATTTCACTCTAATTCTCAAAGTACAGCCTAAAGAGACTGCTCTTCCCCCCCTCTCATTAATTGGAACATCGATTTATAATAAAAAGGAAAGGCAACAGCTAGAGGTGCGAGCTAGCCCTTCCTCCCATCGGATCCTCCAACAACAGTTATCGATTGAATACCTGTGCTAGCAGTTATTAACAAACTTCTATAAAAAAGGAAAGATGTTAGCAATAGATCCAACAATAATTAAATGACACTTCCTCCCTTGATGCACATCCTCTTGCATGTCAAGTGTCCTATAGAGGTTGTAAGATGTCATCATGTTGCTAGCTATTATCTCAGGCATTTTCCACATCGTCAACCACTAACAAGAATGATAAGTCAAACTCCTTGAATCCAAGAACTTTTTGGTAGCATCATTTGGTAGCGCTCTGAGTAGTGCACTTTGTAGCGCCTTCAACGAATTTCATGTGAAACTATAGCGCAACCTCAAAAATAGGCAAGTAGAAAAGATAGTGTCAAGCCTTCGTGTCTTCTGTGCAAGATTCAGTCTCTGCCAAAATTTCGGTAGCGAATTTTTGTAGCGCCTTCCTATCATTACACTGATTAGGATATTTGGTAGCACACTATGGAATCCAAAGTGCCTAGGAGAGTTGGTAGCACCCAGGAGATTTGGTAGCGCACTGTGAAATTTACAGTGCCCAAGAGAGTTGGTAGTGCCCAAGAGATTTGGTAGAGCAGTGTGGAAATCGCAGCGCCCAGAAAATTTGGCAGTGCACTGTGAAATTTGTAGAACACTCCCCTCTGCACATCCATGCATGAAAACGGTGGAACGAGTGAGAAATTGGGAACACCATCATATATATCATGGCTACATTTAGTTCTTCAACACTTGCACAATCATTTGGCACCTGACATCTCATATTGGGAGTGTGTTGGTTTATGTGTTTAATATGGTCTTTGGCATATGGATTAGCTTGATATGTAGTGTGACTTAGGATAGATTAGACTGACTTAAAAATACACCACCTCTTTTGAGCATAAGAGATTTAAAAATATAAAGAAAAAATGTATATTTTTTATATTTGAAAATCCACAAAGCATAGATTTCGGCTTACCAATTTATTTGTATTTTTGTATTGCAGGTCAAGAGGGACAAACCAAAGGATTTCTGGGAAAAAGTGATCAACGAGAGCTTGATGAATAATATGAAGGTTAAGGACACTGGTCAAAATACTTAAGAAAACAATAAATCAAGTAGAGAGTGATGAAAACACTCTCAAAAATACCAGTGCATTTTGATTGCTAACACCTTCAATAAAATCTTGGAGACAACGCTAACGGAGATTTGCAGTGTGAACAAAGATGACTGGGATTTGAGAGTACCAACAGTGTTATGGGCCTATAGAACCACTTGCAAGAAGATGACAATGCAGACTCCCTTTAATTTGGTTTATGGTCTAGAAGCAGTAGTACCTATGGAATATCTAGTTCCTAGCCTAAGAATTGCATCATTTACAGATATGGATGACACTAGCGCTATTCAAAACAAGCTTGTGCAATTGGTAGAACTAGAGGAAGACAAATTTATTGTAGGATTTCATCAGCAGGTACAAAAGGAACTAGAGAAGGCTTATCACGACAGACACATCAAGAAGGACTTTAAGCAAGGAGATCTGGTATTGGTATATGATAGCAAGTTCGTGAAACATCCAGGGAAGTTTAGAACACATTGTCTTGGGCCATATGAGGTTGCCTATGTTACAAAAGGAGGAGTTGTGCAGTTGAATACTTTGAATGGAGAATGGAAGGAAAGTTTGGTGAATGGGAGCTGGTTGAAATTGTACTATGATAACCATTTGCCTCACAGCTCTCAGTAAAAGAAGAAGGGAAAGGGTCTAGGTACCAGGTGTAGTTGAAACTGGGTACCAACCACAGAAAAGACAGTCTGCACATAGTAGGGAAGGATAAAACAGAAAGAACACGCTACTTTGCATAGTATAAGGTCAAAGTGAAACATAAGTTTCAGTCTGGCTGTGCCTCGAGACAAGTCATATATGAGTGTTGGGGGCCTATTGGCCCTTGGGTTTGGATTAAGAAAGAAATCAAAGAAAAAGGAAAGGAAAAGGCGAAGTGAAAAATGTGTGGAAGACACATTGACTTAGATTGGGTCGAAGTGGTCAAAGAAGAAGAAAAGAAGGAGTGAAGTAAGGGAAAACAAGTCGTTGGACAAGAAGATCGAGGAGAATAGATCAACAAGGAAGATGGATTGTGGAAAAATCAACAAGAAAAAAAAGCCACCAATATATGCTTTGGATCACTTCACGGGAAAGAAGGAAAGACAGGCTGGCAAAGCCCGGAAAATGTGGGTCAATTTGACCTAGGGTTTTAGACACCTAAGGTTTTGGTATTTAGGGTTTTGACACCTAGGTTCAGAGCTAAGGTTGTCCAAGAGTCATTATAATGTATAAATAGGAACCTAGATGAGAGAGGGTTCGTTGTTGGTTAGAGGTTGGTGCTAAGTTGGTTGAGTGTTCGTCATTAGTGTTGTTGTGGGAGAGAGAAGTGTTGAGTGTGAGAGCCTTCTGGTATTGTAGGATCTTTAGCTGGGTGCGAAGATCAACCCTGCAGCTAGGTGCATAGGGAGGGGAGAGAAGAAGATAAAGGGAGAGAGATATGCAAGTTAAGAGCACAGATAGAACTATATGTTTTTATATAATATCAATAAACACAGTTCTGTGGACATAGCCCTAGGGAGAGGGTGAACCACGTATATCTTGTTGTTCTGTGTGATTGATGTTGTGTTCTTTTACCTTCTGATTATTTTGTTATTGCATCATTGTGTTAGATCTGAAACATAACTACGCAGTAGGCTTGAAGAAGATAAATAATAACTAGTTGTGTGTAGTTGACTTGGATCCACTTTGTATTTCCTCTGGTTGTAGACACCTCTATCCTGCAACCCCCTATTGCTACTTCAGGTGAGACTTCATCTGCTTCGCAGGTGTTGCTGAAAGGGTCAGTAGTTAGGGTTTTGTTGGTGCATTGTTGAAGCGTTGAATCCTAGTTCTGCCCCTGTGCCAACATAGACAATCCAATGAGAACTT
This sequence comes from Picea mariana, assembly GCA_032191745.1. NCBI lineage: Eukaryota > Viridiplantae > Streptophyta > Pinopsida > Pinales > Pinaceae > Picea > Picea mariana. Next base: position 6,921 of record JASDQU010347734.1, read on the forward strand.
AGCCATTATAGAAGCAACATCAACTACCATGCATATCCATGTGATTCTTCAATTTATGCATTATTCATCAACAATATGGAAACACTACTCTAATGAATTCGATTACATTCTATACTAATTTAAGCAAATTCATACTACTTAGATTCATAACTGAAAACTAAATTTAATAATCAAGATTTGAATTAAAATTGCAACCTAGATCTAAAAAAGAAATTACATAAAGTAAACTAAACTAATCCTATTTCAACAAATCAAATTGCAAATGGAAAATACTCATAAAGACATAACTTAAATCCTATTTCTATTTCAGCATATGACAAGAAATTAAATGAACAACTAATTAACAACTAGCTAAGCAAAACTAAATAACAATTAGATAGACAAACTAGAATTAAAAACTAAAACTAATAACTATCCATCCACTGAAGCCTGCCAAAGAAACCATGAAYTATAAACTCTGTTTTAACTCTCTTTTTAAACTYTATTTCAGCATATGAAAAATCTAGCTATCATCTAATTACACAAGGGTTAGTATCTTAAAAATTTCAAGTTGTTTCCTGTAAATTAAAAGGTCATTGCATATTAACACTAGCCTCCATAATAACCTGCAAAATTGAACTAAAACAATTAAATTATGAACAACAATTTACATAGTAAATGAACATAATAAAACTCATAAACAGGAAATAAAAGGAATGATGATTACACTATATAAATTCACAAGCTAATTGACTAAATATTCACCCAGACTGTTGGTGAGCCCCCCAGCAGGTCTTAGCTACTCCTCAACGATAAATCATGATCTCAAGCAACATGATTTCAACATTAAAATGAAAAACACAATTTTATACAGTTTTGGCAAAATATGTCTGAAAATGGAAAACAAAGTTGAACTATCCTTTTTCTCTCCTCTAACTATTTTTCTAACCACTGAGGTGGTATTTATAGATTTACAAGCTAAGAGGTTAGCCACTGGAAGGGTCAACCTCCTCTAAAAACAACAAATCACATTCAATGCATCTTAACCGTCGATGACTTCTAGAAACAAGGCAAGCCAATAAACACCTAACATAAGAACCCAATCTGAGTTGTTAGAAGCTTAGTAGCTGGAGGCCACGAGCACGAAGAAAACCCATGTCTCTGATTCTCCCATCGTTGGCCGCCGATATGATAACCGCCAAATCTCCCATGGTTTTAGTGCAAGATGGAGTGTCGGATGGAGTACCGGACGAAGCACGGAACGAAGTGCCGGATGGAGTGCCAGATGTAGTGTTAGATGAAAAAACGATCTACGATTTTACCCTGTGACACACAAAACGTGAATTAGTTTCCTAAAATCATTAAAACATGTTGAATTATACTCAAAATCATCATAAAACATAAATCATACATACATGGTATAAACCATGGCGATTTAACACAAAAATCCTCCAAAAATATTCAAAATAGGAAAATACATATACACATTTGGCAAAAAAGGATCTAATTATCATCATTATATCAACCAGATTGAGGGCCCAACATTACCCCCACACCTAAGATTTTGCATGTCCCACTGCAAACAAAAAGGAATTGCCCCTCATGACTAAGCTTGCTGAGGAGGATCAGCCTTAGAAGCTTCCCCTTCTTACCGTTAATATTTTGTTTTGTGCCTCTTATGTTGATTCAATTGTTCCCTTAGGTTGCAATTGGCTTTGGACATCTCGCCAACCAACCTTTGATGGGAATTCACCTTTGCTTGGAGGATTGCATTATCATGGTGAAGATGCGTGTCCACAGTATTCCTCTCTTTCAATTGTTGCAATAGATGAAAATTTTTATGTTCTAACTTCTCAATGGCTAGAGTAGGATCAGATATCTCGGAGGAGGGCTTAGATCCCTTAAAAGATGTAGAGTTTCTATCGGTCTTAGGATCTGGGGTAGGCATATGTGAGGTAGGAGTAATAGGGGGTTGATGAGGAGAAGTAGGTTCATATTTTGTCTTCCTATGAGGCTCCAATTCATCTACAGACACCTCCCTAAGTCTTTTGTGAGGTCTTTTGAGATCGGAGGATACTTGGATAGGGTCCGAAGTAGTCAGGGGTTTTTCATAAGGTTTTCCTCTTGTGCTACGGGTACTTTTCCGAAAGGGTCCTCTATTAAATCGATTAGCTTCTCTCCTATTTGTGGGGACTGTAGGAAAGCCTTGCTGAATTACTTCTTGGATATTTTGGGTGTAGGATCAAGAGATATTGAAGGGATCCGAGGGTTAACAATAGGCTTCTTGGTCTTTTTTCCCGATGAGGCTACAGGGGTTTCAACAAGTTTCTTGGATTTTTTTTCTGGTAAAGAAATGGCTTGTGTAGGAGGGTTTTGAGTCTTCAGAGAGTGGAGTTTGGATGGAGAAATAGTCCTTAGATCCAATGTCTTTTTGCTGGTCTTGATTTTCAAGTGAGGGTTTGCAAATTGATAAATGAATTCATCCCAAGTTTTCCCTTGTTTTTCCAATTTGGCTAAAAAAAGGAGTTTGATAAGGCCATGGTGAAAGAGGTTGTTGTGGGGGTTAGTTACATTCTTCCTCACTTGAGAGGACATCTTCTCCAAGCTCTTTAAAAAGTAGAAGGGAAAATTCAATGGTTTATTGAACTGAAAGTGAGCTAACAATCGAAAGTGACAGGCTTTAAAGGTGGAATATATACCTTCACATGTGATCAACCTGGTAATGACTATGAGAGGGTTGATTATCTCCTCTTTTATCCACTCCTTGGAGTATCCTTTAGCTCTAGAGATGTTCTAAAATTCTGGTTTAAAAACCATGTTGTATCTTGATCGTAGTAACTGGTGGTTTTTAAACCATATATCCCCCACTCTTGCAAGATTTGTAGTTGCGGCTATGGATTCCTATGAGACCCCAAAGGTGAGAGACCCCACGTTCATTGTCATCCCATCAAAACTGATGGAAAATTTCATTGAAATTCCATCTCCATGGCCCTGCAAGTGGGACAAAAACGACCCCCAGCCTGCGTGAAAAAATACTTCCCTGCATTGTGCAAACTCAGGGATGGAGAAATGGTCTGCATAGGAAGACAACTCATACCATTTGGGCATTGTGATGGTATGAAGAAATGGAAAGAGGGATAAATTCATAGAGAATGGGTGCAATCGGGCCGAGGAATGGAACAATTTGAACAAGGGGTGAGCACAATTAAGCAGGGGAACAAAATGAACATAGGTTGGGCATGTTTAAAACAGGGGCGAATGAAAATGGGCAGAGGTGAATCAGAATGAGCAGAGGTGAGTGTGAGGAATAATGGGATAACCCAATTCCATTTATGAGTGCACCTAGGGTGGAAATGGTTGCACAAATGCATGCACGAGTTTCCATGTGTGAGCAAATTTGAATTTGAAGGCATGTTTTTGGGGGAAATCATAATGATAAGAATTTAGATCAATGTCCAAGTTTTTTGACTTGGACATTTGATCATGAAAATGTCTAAGGTTTTCATCATTCAGTCTTGTTTTCCATGAACTAATTCAATTAAATGCCATTGATTCCTGGTTACCTGTAATTGAGGACAATTACCAGTGTATATTTTCATATGGCACTTCATCTGACACCTCATACGACACCTCATACGAAACTCCATATGGCACTCCATATGGTACCTTTGTGCTAAATGCATTTTTACCTCCTATAATGGATAACCTACAGTCTTGGAATGGTTTTGATAGTCATAGTGATTAGGCACAGAGGCAGAGTGTTCCATTATTATTGATTTTTCCACCATGCTTACTCAATCAACTCGCATAATACATGTAATTTCAATCCTAAAATGAACAGCCTGTAATGAAAATAAAGAAATAAAGTGGTATTTTAAGGATATATACAACAATTTATAACACACGGGGGATTAGCATTTCAAAAATAAAATGAATGTTGATGTAACAACTTGTATCATGACTGAAAATGTTAAGCCCTAATATTGGCTCATTACCGCTTAATTGGGGAATATTAGATTAGTAATGTTATTTTATTTATGTTGGCTTTAAGCCATTAGTTGTAATTATACCTCCTAGTCTCCTATATATACCAAGGAGACATTTTCATTTTGAATCATCTTGTACTTGAACATTTAAGTGGGGTAAAAGGAGGTTTCCCCCTCGAAGAGGCTTATTATCTGAAATTATCTCTTTTTCAAGGCGTTGAGTACTTCTCCTGAGGTTTTTCTATGCTATATTGATGTTTGGTTCTTAAAATATGGTATTAGATCTCAAGGTCTTGGGGTTTCGCTGCTACATCTGAGACACTGTGGCATTGTTTCTATAAATATTTTTCTACAATGTTTCATAAGGAACAACTCTGAGGATATTTAGTAGACGGATCAAGGTATGTTGGGTTCAAAATTCATCTCCTGAAGCCATATACTTTCGAAGATGCAGCCTGTACAAGATAGGGTTCTGGAATCATCCTGAAATGAGTCTTTGCAGAATTTTCTTATAAAATATTTTCTGTAAAGTTTCAGACCCTGAACTCTGGAGGCCATTTACAGAAATTAGTAATGTATCTGTGGTAAAATTTTCATCTTCTGGGTCATCTTAAATTTGTATATACACCGTGTGTAAGACAGGGTATCTAACTAGTCCTATTGGCTAGTCTCAAGAAGGTGTTCCAGGTAAAACAATCATAACTTCTTCCTAGAGTATCCAAATTGCATGGGACTGGTTGCATTGGATCGTGGATAGTCTGTAGTATTTTGGGTATGAGTGTTAGAATTTATATCAATTATTTTGTGTGGGGCACACTATACAAGTGAGATCTCCTGGAAAGGCCAAAAATCGACAAGTTGTGGGGAAGTTACCGTAAATTCTACTTGGCACATACAATTTTGATCAAACTTGTGGCATTGAAGAGAATAAATATCAGAGAAATACATAAGAGAAAGTTTCATACCCAGAAGGGCCAAAAGTTGAGAGATACAATAGAAGAAATATTGTCTAGCAGAATCACCTCAAAATCAAGATTCAAAAGTGATACTTGGCCAACATTCCACCCAAAAAGGGAACTTCTACACCAAATAAGCCGCCAGAAAATCCTACTTGGACTTTTGATGAAGGTGAAGAAATGCATAGGGACATAAATGAACTACAAGCTAAGATGGATTCAATGGAAGCCAAGTTGGATACTAAGATGGATTCAATGAAATCTAAGTTGAATACTAAGATGGATTCAATGGAATCTAAGTTGGATACTAAGATAGATGGTTTAAAAGGGGAGATCATGGAATTATTGAAAAATTTCGTAACAGAGAAGACACCTGAAAGTGAAAATGCATCCTATGAAATTCATGATGTGGACACAAGGAAGGTGAATCAAGAATGGAGAAACTCCAACTTTGGTTTGAAGACCAACCACGTTCCTAAGATTGACATGAGGAA
>JASDQU010347745.1:0-12260 GCA_032191745.1 Picea mariana
ACCAGAATTGAATAAAGTTTTATTATCTCTCATATATTCTTGGGTGGAAGGAAGGGGCAAGGATAGAGAGTTCAGATCTCTCTTTATATTGGAGGATTGTATCTTCCTCTTGGAGTTTTATCTCTCCCTTTACATTTGGAAGCTGTAGCTACCTTTGGAAGTCATTACTTCCCTTAAACAAAAACTATTGATTATTTCTCATATATTGTGCATGGTGTATTGTGGTGTATTGGTGTAACTCTTATAATATTGTTCATTTCTCATTGGATATAATTGAATGTTTTAAGTATAAGTTGGAAAAGGTTTTTAAATTGTACTTGATACTGATTCACCCCCCTCTCAGTATCAACACATGACCCTACTCATATGATTGATTGGAACTTGGTGTAGGTGGAAAACGATTTCCAAGAGAAACCCCTGAGCATTCTGGACCGGAGAGAAATAACAATTTGGAATAGATTCGTCGCTTAGGTAAAAGTGCAATGGAAAAAATTTACCCCTTAGGAGGCCACTTGGGAGTTGGAGGGAGATTTGCTGAAATCTCATCCAATATTGTTCCAAGGAAGGAACAAACAATTAGGATAGTGTTTTATTGAAGGGGGAAAGGATGTGACATCTCCAAATATATTTTTTTCAATTTTTGGCAATTCTGAATTCTGAATTTAATTAATTGTAATTAATGATTATGATTGTTGGGCAGAGACCTAATTTGACCCAACTAACTTCTTGACTACGACACTTGTATGAAACAAAATATTTTATAATTATTGCTGGAAGACAAATGGAACAACCATGTTGAAATCAACTAATCATGATTCCATGAGTGGGGACTCAAGGTTGATTGTTACAAGTGGAAAATCAAGAATTTGGCCATTGGCAGCCCCTAAAAATCATGGATTTGGAAAGCTCCGAAAATTGCCAAGGGAGGGAAACGACCTAGGCAAAAATCACTTTGGATATATGGCATATGTGACGAGGCAGGACGTTCCCTAATATGCTGGGGGGGGGAAATGAAATCTATCTCTTATTGTTATGAACACTACTGGCTGAGTGTGAGGCAAGGAGAGGACTGTTGAAACTGAAAATCATTGGCTGAGGAGGATATCCAAGTTATCCCTCATGGATTCATGGTCAGGCTAGGGGGTGAATAGGACAAGTGATTTGGCTGCCCTGTTCTAAGCTTGGGAAGAACCTAGTTGTTCCCTTTGTTGTTCCAGTACTTATCCCAATATTTTCATCTACTCCCCCTATTGTTATATTTGGATTATTGAAATGATTATACATGCCCTCTACTTCAAGATGTATACCCTATTATACAAATGTGAATAAATGGAAATTATAGAGTTACTATATGATACTTGTTGTAGAAATAATTATGTTCTATTAAAGGTTGCATTTATAATCTTATGGCATGTTATTTGTTGTACGGACCATCTATTATGTTAAAGAATACATCTACTTAGTTATTGTAGGTGATCTATTGTAGAAACATAACTATTATGTTAAGAAATGGACTTATAAAGCGATTGTGTATTATCTATGGTAGGAATAGATCTAAATGGTAAATAGTGTTGTAAATCCACTGTGTATTAGTCATGGAAAGGAAAAAGTTATCTTATATAAAGTAATAATTTAACCAATAAGATACAAAATACAAATTCTAGAAAATCCCTACCTATCATAAGATCATACACTTATAAGATATTCAAGTTCTGTATTAAAAATTCAACGTGTATAGATTAAAATCCCAAATCAGGACATAACTCTACTATGATAGGAATTCACGAAGTTTATATAGCTATATGAATATAGTTATGAAATATATGCATTTATATTCGGAAATTGATACAGTAGTCGATATAGAAATGGAAATACATAATTAGAAGACTTTTGTACACGTATTATATAATTAATATGTAAAATTTTTAATGGTTATGTAGAATCAATTGTACAAAATAAAGTATCAAAAGAATGGTCGTATATATAAAGAAATATCCTCGGATATATTTACAGAGTCACATCTGTAACTGTCTACAGTCATAGACTCATACCTTTTAAATATATATTGCTTAGATCCAACCAACACTGACTATGGCAGGGAAAACAAATAGTTTCATATAATCACGACATCTTCAGGAAACCTTGAGTACAGATCAGAAGGGAAACAAACTGTTCAGACTAACTTTTTACATTTACAAAATAAAATATTACAAAAGTAAACAAAGGAATTAATACATCTAGATCCTTTTTATTTGTTACGCCTAGGATCTACTATGATAAAGGTCAAAAGTAAAGCCACATAAATGTAGAACAATATGTAGTATTCACAATATTATTTATTCCAGAATATTGAAGAACGGTTCTATTGTGCAAAGAAAATCTATTCGTATTTCCATTCCAATATTGTTTCGAATAATGACATAGTAAAGTTCGATATAATCATTTGGCCAAATATAAAATTTTAAGGTTTGACTCTCTTACTCGGTCGTGAAGTCAAGTAACAGAGGTAAAGAATCATTTATATTTAAACAACAAATCTTCACCCACAGAGATGACTCTTTAATTTAAATCTTTTCAACCATTATTCGCCTAGGACTCTCCTTGAAAGGGGTAAGGTGGAACCCAAATACCTCTTATGCTAGTGGCAGAGGTGGGCATCCAAAATTCTCATGTGACTGAAACCCCTGCACAAGATTTCACAAAATACCTTTACTAATTATTCAATAGAGATAAGACGAATATAATAAAATGATTAGTAACAGGAAAGGATTTGTAGAGTCATACTTAACTTTTAATTGAGGGATCTGATATCCTTCTCTATTGCGATGAGCTGAGTAACATCGAAGAATGAAATGTGAGGAGGAACCCAAGACTCCCTGAAGGGTACCCTCACAATCACAGGGTCCCATCATTAGTGATAAGAACTATATTAAGTAAATTGAAAACATTGGAGGAAAGAATATACAAATGACGATTACTGTGAAGTACGTGAGTCGCATAACGAGAATGTACCAAATAATTATTATAATTGTGAGCATTGAAATTGGAAGCCACAGGTCTACTAACACCATCAAAAGTCTATCTAATACCGTTTGAGAAAGATTTATTTAAATACAAAGAAACACAGTGTCAACATCATGTCGAATCACCAAACTCATATGACATTTATTATACTCTCAGACATTAAGAAAATTGGCACAAAAGGATGACCCAAATTTTAAAATATACAACGTGGGATACAAAGCATTTTTATTTGTGGCTATGCCAAATGAAACTTCGGAAAAACATTCAAATAAGATGTTACAGTCATAAGAATTCATCGGGTAGTTGAGGAACTGAGAACTTGAATAAAACCACAATACCAGGTACCCAACCAGGGTAGGAAAACGTTATTCAAAAATTACCAAATGAGATTCCATATTGTGAATAATTTTTAATAGGAAGTCACTACATGAACCCATAACCTACCGAATGACTTATGGGCTATCTTCCTAGTGAATTCAAGAGGAGACTCAACACCTAGTAATGGCACAGAAAGAATTAATGGAATGTAAGTGAAAACTAACCCTAATAGCAAACGACATACAAATTGAATGCTACTTATTTGAATTCATTGAAAAAGGAACACAAGTAACAGAATGTCGAAGATCTTGAGTCTAATATATAAAATTAGACGAACCAATTATCACTAATGAGAATAGTCTAGGGAGGAGCTCCAAGTTTCCATTCTCCCCATGCCAAGAAATAAAAGAGAAACACAGAGCCAACTTCAGAATAGTTTCACAAAAAAGACAAAGGAGTAACTACTGTAACCCAAATGTTCACAACCCATGCATGATGAGTGTTGATGGTACAATGAGAGGTGTGGGCCATGTGATGGAACTAACTTGGCACATTTAGGTTGGATGGAGGTACAGGGATGGCCTTATTTCTCACCTACTTCCATTGAGGGTCGATTCAGAGGTATAACTCTCGACTGTCATAGACCCTACTCTCACATTTAATGAATTATAAAAGTGAAGGGTGGCTTCCTTGAAATCCTATGATTTGGAAATCTTTAATCCATAACCACTACTAGTCCAATTTAGCACCTAGTCTAGTTAGATGTCGCTCATATTTGGTAGACTTAATCAATTTTTAGCATAGGGTTTCCCTTCTAACCAGAACGACTATTATAACATGTGTCGAATGAAAAAATATTACCAAACCGAGAATTATACTGAGAATGTTTGTCGATGACATTGGTCATGGATAGAAGAACCAAAACCTTATGTTAAACCAATATATCACCAAGGTATATAATCTCGATCCCAATACGTTATGTATAAGTCTTTTTCATATAGTCTTGGAATTTAACCTTGCGCACATGTATGGAGGTGTGTTTTAGAGGAGAGGTTAGGAACCTAAGTCCTATGCCTATTTTAATTCTAGGTTAATACCAAGTATAAACTTATACCCACATATAAATGCTAGCATGACTTAAAAATTGAAAGAAAAATGCTAGATTGTGGGGTTTGTCATTTTAGAAAAAAACTATGTGCACTTGGTGTCATGGTGGGTAGTAATGTCATCATTGAGATTCATAACTTAAGTAAACCATCATAGTTTAACAATGGAAATAAAAGGTTATTTCTTTTATTATAAGTCTATTTTTAAGGAATTGAAGGTTAATGTCCCTTAGAAGATTTTTTTTTTTATGACGAAATTGAGGTACATTACAAGTTTTCAAAAGGACTATAACTCATCATGTTTTCTTCTTAATGAGAAAGAGAAGAATATGTTTGGATTTTCTCATCAAGTGGAAGTGATATAATTCATCTTCATAATATGTCTCATTAGGATATTCGTCATTGGTTTCTTCTTCAATATTTTCATCATAAATAGGATCAGAGAATTCATCATCTTGATCTTGATTTTTAATGATTTTGTAGTCATCCTTGGGCATGGAGAGAGGTTCATCGTCAGTTGGGAAGCTTTTATGGTGCTCATACCTCTTGGTCACATCATTGTAAAATGATTTTGTTCCCAAATATACAATTTCCACATTCCAAGATGAATTTAGGGTTGGCCTTTCCTCATGATGGTCGAGGATGGTGTCATATTCTTCTTCTATTTGTTGAAAAAACTAGCCAGAAAGTCCCTGCTAGGACAAAATTCTATCAGTTGTTCAAAAAAAATTTCATCTTATTCTATGCTTTCCTTGAGGAACTCAAAACTTTCCTGATTGTTCCTTTCAACTTCTTTTATTTAAATTGTTGTTTCAACAAACTCTGAAAGAAGGTTTTCTCTCAAACAATCGATAGGATCAAGGTAAAAAACTTCTCTTGAAAATGCTTTTGGTCCCTAACGTTTAAGGAAATCCTTGAAGAGGATCATCAATGAAGATATACTTCTTGGCTTGCAAGAATTCTTGATCCAATCCCTTTTTTAATTTTCCAAGGATAGTAAGAACAACTGTAGGAATACATATTTTTGTAGTACATTCACATAGTAGATGCATCTAGTAAATTCAAAAATGTGTGTTATGACCGAATGTAATGTACCCCAAATTTCACTAAATAAAAAAAAATGATCACGGAATTAATATCTATCAAATTATTGAAATTGTTTGTGACACACGAATTATTTCCTTATAAACCTAACTCACTGTTGATACACATAAAAGTTTTCCTATATTAAACTAATCATTCAGTATGACGTTTAGTGTCAAAATAAGAACTTACTATTACTATCCATTAAATAAATCCATAGCCATCTCATTTGATTAACTCAAATTCTATCCTCCTTGCCACTGCATTAAAGTCTTAATTATGATTACATTGTTAGAAAGGTACTAGGACTATTTAGGTCTAGTATAAAGTTCGAATGCATAACATGTTAATTTTCGTCAAACCCATAAGAATCATACACATTAATTCCATAACAATGCCCCATCCAATTATTATAAACTAGGTTATGTATACAATATATATCATATGTCGAGACTTTATGTAAGAACTATGGCTATAAAGTTATGACCCTATCAGAATATGAAACTTAAGCATTCTAGTCCATAGTCCATGCACTAGGTTACAATAATCCACCCTAATAAACATTCTTCAGAGTAAAAGTGAAAGTAACACTCGATATGTAATATAGATTATGCAAGAATTTCTACCAATTTGTATCTAATATCAATTCGACCTTTGGTTACCTATCTACTCCAAAAATTAAGTGATTTTTATAACATAAATAAGTGGATTTTAGGTCAGGTCTGGACCTAGGCCAATGTTTGGTTTTGTCATTTACTCAGGCTGAGTCCATTAATGGAGGATTGACCAACCTAGTACCCCCTAGGCCTGCCACTGTAGTTAACCACCCACTATGGGATCAAAACTTCAGATAAATCACATGGATAGGAGTGGGGTGGTGTACCTGACACTCCTCCCCACCATCGAGGGACTTGAGATTCCATTAATCCCTTTGTAAATATTCTCTCGAGTCTCATTTCTCTTGGGCATTTGACTGTTTTTGTTTTGCAACTCGTGCTAGCACTCAAATCTATTAAGGAATTCGATACTAGAGATAGTATTCAGCTCTATGGAGTATCTCCAAAGGCACAATAAGTACTCTATTACCCCTATACAAAAAATTTAGAAGGATTCTTCCATGGTATAGGTGTTGTTCCTTTGTGGTTGTGCTCTATGTGAATCCCTTCTTGCGAAATTTAGTCTTGTGTACAAATCCATTTGTAAGCATTCGTTGTCTCATATAATATATGATCTCTATGGAATAATTTTCTTTGAATAAATAAACCCATTACTCTCTGTGGAATACCCTCTCTATCCAGGCGATGTGTGCTCTCTATGAAAAGAAAACTATATTTATTTAAATACAATGTATTCCGTGTGTGTTATCTCCTCTATCTATGCATTGAATATTCTTTGAAGAATAGTTTCCTTTGAGTATATAAGATAGCATAATCTTTGTGGGATAATATATATTTACAATACTTTCTTTCTGTGAAGAGAATCCTTCGTCTATGCGTCAGGCTTCTTTGTGGGAAAAGTTCTTTGTAACATAAATACTCTCTGTAATCTTTATTCACACGGGTTTTGAGACTACACAGGTTTAATAGACCCGCGACCTTTTTCCAGGGTAACTATGTAAGGAGACACTATAAATATGAGATATGGGTGAAGGTCGATACTAAATGCAGTTAAGATGTTGTAATTTTTGTCAATCCCAGACCTGGATGTAGTCCATGAAGCTTCTTGTATTAAAACCTTTAATACAGTTCTTTGTAAGGTTAAATTCGTATTTGAACTCTTTATGTATGTTTTTACTGATTAATTATTTTCTTAAATACAGAACCTGTGGAGTGAGTATTACTGCTAAAGGTTAATGATTTTCTTTGTAATATTTTTTCCATATACTTATTTTATCTAACAAATATATTTCTTTGAACTAATAAAAAATCTAGGTCAATCAAAAGAAAACTGGCAATAAACCTTACTGCTATTTCACCCACCATAATTATCTTTCCATCTGCGTAAATTAGGTATCACTGTCAGAATTTTCCTTTTTATAAAAATTCTAAGTCTCTTTTGTTTTAATTGTTGAATCTAGACTTGGTTTCCAACTTCATGACCATGAATTCCTTCCATTCTCTTTGGTCCATGTGAACAATATTTTGATAAAGTACATATGAATCATTCCCTTGATGAGTGTTCTATAATGAGATGATAATATTTATCATTCTGGCCTCTGTAAGGAGTAAAGTAACTTATTATCGCTACTTTATTAAATATTTTCTTGGAAGTTTCCTTAATGGTTACAATTTTGTGATTCCACTCTATATATTTGTTCTTTGTATTTTACATTCTGAAAGTTTTTGAGAACATGCAAAGTCCATCAAGATAATTTCCTATTTCCATTTAGGTATAGGAAAAGGTTGTAACAGACCTGTTGGATGCTTATGTTCGACGTTTACCTATTGACAATCTAAACATTTAGACGAATATTCCATTGTTTCATTTTTCATATTAGGACAATAAAATTGTTTCCTTATGGCTATTATCGTTTCTACTATCCTAGATGACGAGAATGCGACTTTTTGTGAATCTCATCAAGAATGGTCATATTTAATTGAGTGGAGTTAGGTACATATAATGTGTTTTTGAACCTCAACAACTTGTTTTTATCTATACTCAGGTCTGTTTTGTTCAGAACTTTTGCGCTTCCTTACAACTTTTCAACTATTTCGATGTAATTTTCATCATTACTTCTTCCATATTTTATCCTTTGTTCAATATAATTTTCTTCCTTGCTAATAATTATTTCATAAATCCCAATATTACTTCGAATTAATGCATCTTCCGCTTCATTTTAGTTACCCTTAATGTGTTTTACTTGAAAATTGAAATCACCTAAGAAGGAAAACCATATCGCTTGTCTTGCGTTAAGATTTGATTGACTAAAAAAGTACTTTACACCACTCTTGTGAGTTAACAACATAAATTTTCTTCCCCTTAAATCATGTCGCCACATTTTTAATGCATGAATTATGACTATTAATTCTAAATCGTGAGTCACATAATTTTGTTCATGTTATTTTAGTTTACGTGATTCATAACAGATGAAGTGTAAATATTTTTTTAGCACACCTCCTAATACCTCTTTTCTTGCACCCATAGAAACTGTAAAGTCTTTATCAGGATCCACTACCTTTATGATAGGTGCTATAGTTAACAGTATTTTTAACGACCTTTATGTAACGACCTTCCTTGTTACGACAAAAACTCTGTAGCAAATGCAATTTTTTTTTTTTCGTTAAAGGTGTGTGCGCACGTGTAGAAGTAGCGACATACTGAACCGTACGACACCACTAGACAACAACAACTACCTATCCGACTCTGCGTCGCCAACCAACGATGAGTACGACGCAACCAGGATGTACATAAGAAGATGACCAACAAGACGCAACTACGACAAAAGTAAAACTGACCACCCACCTGTCCTACCCTGCAAGGTTAGGACCTCCAAGACACATAATCAACGCTCAAGCCCAGGTTCCCATCGATTTTAACCATTTAAGGTCTCAGGGTTGGCGACTGTTCTGAGGAACATGGAGGTGTCTAATTCCCGCCCAATGCAAGCAGACCAAGCAACTAACTGAATAAAATCAAGTACGACATAATTAAGAAGTACGATTGCGCCCCCTATGGAAGGCACGTGGCAGAAGAACTCCGACAACGAATCCCAATTTCAACATTAAAAAAAAATGACTCAACAACCCTCAACTTCTATTTCTGAGTAATTGACTGTACATCAATCCTGGACGTCCCACCATGTGTGTTTTATCAATATCAAGAGATTACACTAACGTACCAATAGGATGACCATACCATTCATCTCTAAATTTTAATAATACTGAAATAAATAAGGGTCACACATTCAACTCCCAACTTGCAATCTTGTTTATACGGTAAGAACAATACAAATTCATATTTCACCTTATATTACAATATGAAGTTTACGAACAACTAATCCATGACATTCTTCCTTCACCTTCGGCAACAATTTAGCATCACATTATAGGTAACCTCTACTCGAACTAACAATATAATTTTATAGTTAAACTAACAATGTATAAAATTGCAAATTCATATGTCAATAAAAGTAAGGCAAACATTGAAGGGGACGAATATCCATATATAAGGCAATATTTAAGGATGAAAGTTTCTAACCTTTGAAATACAAGGAATAGCAACACAATAAAATTTATCAAGTATGTGGTTTATTTCTTTGCAATAATCAATTTAACAAGTATGCGGCTTACTTCCTTGCAATAATCAATTTAACAAGTATGCGGCTTACTTCTTTGCAATAATCAATTTAACAAGTATGTGGCTTATCTCATTAACCTAATTTTTTGATAAGACATGTCATTTAAAATATCAAGTCATTATGCTCTACTAATATGTATTCTAATTCAAACACTGACATATTTCAATTATTTATTTAATCTAATATCAACATATATATTATGTACTAATATAATTATAATTATATAATTATATATATAGTTAAAATATGTCTAAAATGTTAAGTTAAAATAGTTCAAAACCTTAATTTATTGATAATTTCTAGTTTCCACTCCAACTATCAACTATGGAAAACTTTTTACTGAATGTTCATAACTACACCATTTCTACATAAATACATGAACATAACTTTGATTTCTTAAATTTAGAATTGTAATATAAACTTCTTAGACAACACAAGTTTTAAGTTTAGAAACAAATATTAATTCTATTCATCAAATGTTACGTTAAGTACTATTTAGTTAAATCAAGAATGTTACTTATTAAAGTTCAAGGAAGCAGCATAACTCAAATTAAGTTGACACTACATATATCTCTAACAGTAATTAATTATGACAGCATTCAAAAGACGATATTAAGGGTATCAAATTTTAAAATGGCAAGAAGTAAATTCGCTATAATTGTTTAATAACAAAAATCCCTTTTTTAAAAAGGAAGGGTCGATTATGAAAGTCTCGGTCCTATTGCAGCGATGATAACCATAATATAATGATCATTGAACCACATAAACTGTAGCAACGATAGGCAATAGTAAAGGCCCTGTAATATCTCACGCAATTCCAGACAACAATTAAAGAATTTCCTTCTTCAGCCATGATAACAGGAACCAGCACCACAGGCGGCGCAGTAAATTCAGTTCGGATTGACGTAGCAATGGCTATTAAATAAAAAGGGGTAGCGTGGAATTTATCATGTAATAAAAATTTAACATGGAAATTTATCGATCAGCATTCTAAAACACATTTATAAGGGAATTAGCATGTAAATGAAGTAACATGGATATTAAGTGGAATATACGGTAGCGTGATTAGGCAACAACAACGACAAATTAAATGACTGAGTGTATATACACAAATTTTTTTTTTTTTGTAAGTAAGAGGTAAAATTATATTAAAATCCTTCCAGAGTCTGAAACATTGGTCCAAAATACAGCTTGGCCCGGGCTAGAGTTGTTGGACTGCCCCATCATGGGGAAACCAGTCCAGCTAGCCCTGCCAGTTCCTTGAGACAAAGAGTCTAAACTTGACAAAAAAATAGCATTATTTATCCTATAACGGCTAGTATCTAGTAAAACAGACATACAGTATGATCAGATGGTTGGCTTGTAAGTAGGCCAAGTGGCAATTGCGTCGCCTGAGCCCGGTTCTTCCTCGATGACAGTGACGCCATAATCCCACGGTTCGGCAGCCTCACGTGTGCTTGCAATGTCCTCGCTGTCGGGCCTGCTTTCCCTCTGCTGCTTTCCAGGTGCTTTTGAAGGCTGCGTGCTGAGTGGAGTCGCTTCAGTATGCTCTGTGTGGCTGGTGTCTTCCGGGGCTGAGAACAGGGCCTCGTGCATAGAGGAGGTGATATGCATGAAGCTGACCACCTTTGCCTCTGTATCCTGGAATCGATGTTGCAAATCGACGACTTCTCGCCTAAGCTCGAAGGCCAGGTTGTGCAGGGTACCTAGGCTTTCTGCAAACTGAATTCTGTCCAAGTATTCAGGGTAGCACGGACCTGCTTTTTTGGGCGCAGCCTGAGGAGGAGAATGCTCGCTCCACGTTTCCAGTGGTTCAACAGGAGGCAAGGAGCTGGATGGGAGCTTGGTTTGATTGTGCGAGAGACGCATAATTGAGAAGGGTGAATGCTGGATAATGGCCATAGAGGGAGGCTGCGGGGGTCGCAGAGGAACAGGGTTGGGTTCATCACGTCGTGGAGGAGAGTCATCACTGTCGGTTGAGTCGGAGGAGGTTAACGGAGGTCACCGAGGCTTCCAAGAGGAGCCTTGCTTCGGTTTTCCCCTAGGACGATAGCGAGGCATGGCGATAAAGTTGCAATAGTTTAGGAACGGGATAGACTGTGGGTGAGGTGAGCGGACCAGGTTTGACTAGTGGCCGGTGTGATCAGCGACGGGAGAGGGCTCTGCTACCTGCGCGCAGAGGGAAATAACGAGTAGAACGAGCATCGACATGGAAATAACCGACAAGCAGAGGAAGGCGAAAGTGTAAATGCGCCCTGCCATGGAATTTAACTCACCATTAATCGTTGGGTACGCCGATGGGCTGCGCCATGAGCCCATCACGTGGCCCCGTGACACGCCGCCCTTCGGGATCGTGCAATCTCCTTCCATTTGCCTGCGCTGACACCCCATCCGGTGGTGAATCTGTTGAGCCAGCTTTGTGTATGCATTGC
>JASDQU010347749.1:0-11229 GCA_032191745.1 Picea mariana
GCTTCATTGATATAACAATTGGATTATATGGTTAAAAGAGATTAAATTTCTCTATTACCGATTCACCCCCCCCCTCTCAGTAATCCAACAACAGAGACGTCCACTCAGATGACAAAATACGACCTTTGTCCTATTATGTCATTAATTTCATTTGAGGATTTATTCTTATATAACTAAAGGAAGAAAAAACACATTTCAAAACATTATTTATATTTATGATGCCTAACATTATTCTTTGACCCTTAAGGATAATCTTAGGAACAACAATGACCATGGCTACAAATTCCTTCATAGTTTAAAAAGGAATAGAGGTGTGAATATCCAACTTAATGTCCACCATATCCCATTTCAGATCAACAATAATTCCATCCACATCCTTCCAATTTAAAATAACAATAATTCCATCCACATCCTTCCACATGATAGCACCTATAATTCCATCCACATCCTTCCAATTTAAAATAACAATAATTTCATCCACATCCTTCCACATGATAGCACCTTCTTTTTAGGTATCCTTAATGACAGTGGCCACAAATTCCTTATAATTCAAAAAGGGGTAAAGGTATTAGAGATAATTCAAAAAGGGGTAAAGGTATTAGAGAAGAGGGTTTGTCACCCTTTCAAATGAAATTAAATGCTAATGTTTAATCTTTTAGCATTTTCTTATGCCTTTAATAGCATATTTTGATTCATGTGTTTATACATTCATTTGCATCTTTTGAATATCACTTAATTTTTATTTTTATTTTTATATAACATTTTGTGTATTAAAAAAACAAATTTGTACAATAATTAAATCATAAAAAATAATTAATTAATCGTTAATGAAGTTGGTCTGAGTGGAGAATTATATACCTTAAAGCAAATAAAATGTGCTTGGTCATTAGTAACAATGTTATGTTTCCAAATAAATGTATTAATGCTCTAATCAAAGTTCTACACTAGTGCTTTCGAATATCTATCACACTAGTATTATTCCATAGGTTCCACGTTGATGCTTTAGAATATCTATAACATCAACTTCCTTGCATAGGTTTCACACTATCGCTTTAAAATATTTATCACACTTCTGCTTTAACATAGATTATGCAACGGTGCTCTAACATGACCTAAGAGCATTAACATTTTATTAGTCCCAGCCGCGGCAAATAGTGACCTCAAAATTTATATCCTTGATTTATAATGTTGGAAATAGTGACCTCAAAATTTTATTTTTTATATAATAAAAAAACTTTATTTTTCCTTAGAAATAGTAACCTCAAAATTTTATTTTTTATATAATAAAAAAAACGTTATAAAGTTTTCACATTTTGATTTTGATTGGAGGATAGATTTAAAGTTTTATTAAGTTTTCACATTTTGATTTTGATTGGAGGATAGATTTAAAGTTTTATTGTGCACTTTTGAATTTTCTTTTTTCAATGTTTAATTTTTCATTCTTTTTAATATTGTTTTGGCTTCTTTGATCAATCCCTCACATACAATGATATGATATTTTTGAATTACATTTCTAGATAACCTAACCTATACTTTATGAACTTTTATCTTAAATAATCTAATCTATACTTTATGCTCTTTTATTTATTTTATATTAGGGATTTAAATATAGTAATATTATTGCAAATGATCATTTTGTCAGATTGTTGCATTGGTTAGTGTGTGGTTAATGTCTTTCAATATGTCACAGCTGCAACAGATCATGCAGATCATTTCTTCTGAGCTTTCATCGCACTGCTTGGGGTATTGGCGGTACGTTGCAGCTACATGATAGATTAGATTTTTTGAGCTTTCATCGACTAGTTGTGACACCTATTTTAGTATTTCCACGTCATTGTCTCTCTGCACTCCCTCACTGCATCTTATCCTCATCTCATCACTATCCCATCGATTTTGCTTGTCACGCATCCATTTTGTTTGCCACAACATTGCCTCTCTACATCGACTCAATGAATCTTATCCTCATTGCATTACTATCCCATTTTGCTTGCAAGATTGCATATTTATGCATCGTATCCTCATCGCATCAACTAGTGCTTATGCTTTTATATTTCTACCTCTACTAGACAAACAAGCATTAGTTTGAGAGGCAATAGATAGGGTTTAAACAACAAATAAAGATTTAGCATAATAAGCAAATGCACTTGATCAAGTGATAGATACTCCAATTCCAATTGATCAATCATGAAAGGGATAAAGAATCAGATGCATCAGTGGAACCAACTTAAGTAATAATGTTTGGCTATGGCTGGTTTTTCTCCTACCTTTCTAATGTGTGTTATTCTCCTCTCTTCCTTATGGAACTTGTGTTGGGCCAAGTGCCCAATCCTAGTAGCTAGTTGCTGGTCAAAGTTTGTATAGTTTGCACTCAACAAAATGTCATTGTTTATAGCATCTATAATTTTGCAGATATAAGCAAACTTGATTCTCTGTCCTACACCATAAATGGRGCATAATTTATCAAAGTTAGRAATGACWCATGTATATTGTAGTAAATTATATAGTCATTATCAAACCAATTAGTTATGAATCATTTTTTCCATATAAGAATGGATTAAATTTATCATAGTACCTCCCACCAAAATAATTTTTTCCATATAAAGAATGGCTGAAATTTATCATAGTACCTCCCACAAAACCATCCAGTGTTAACCATCCATGTTGTTGTACCATGCTTTTGCATCTTCTCTGCCAACATTTTATGCATACAAAACACACACGAAATGCAAAATTGATTTCCCCTCTTAAAGAATGGAATTGATTAAGTAGGATTCTAAAACTAGCACCATTAAAAGAAAATGTGTCCATCTACATGCATGCATACGTATACATATGTATACACATGCATATATATACACGCATCCTGCCAAAAGGTATACGAATTCATAAATACATACATACAATGATACACATATATATGCATAGTCTGACGAACGATTTAAGAATTCATATAAACAATTACACAGACTGCCAAAGCGTTTAGTAATTTAATTTTAACAAGGGAATCAAAATAACGCGCTTGTTATAAGCTTATAAAAACAACAGAGGGAAGATTCGTGGGGCGAGACTGCAAATTCAATTAACTGAACTTCATTTAGGCTACAGTTGATCCATGTAAATCAAGCCCTAATTCTACCCCAATAGAGAAACAATGAGAGAGAAGAAAATCACAGCATGAATTAAGCAGTTCTCTTACTTCCATATAAATCCCGGGCCATAATCAGGTTCAATTGCTTTGTTTGAGAGTTTGTTTGTCATAGCACTTAAGGGTTTGTTTAGGAAAAAATCCTATTGCAACAAATAAAATAGAAAACAAAACGAATCTGAACAAATTTGAGTGTAGGAAGTTTTATAATATCGATACCTAGAGCTTCATCGATGCCTTCTTCTTTGTTGAAAATGACTTTAGCGATTACGTTTTCTTCCTCGATCCCCATCTCCATGACTGTTTGAACTGAAATTTGGGAAGCTTTCAAAGTTCAAAAATTCTTCTAATCCAATCTCAATAATGTACTAACGATGATATAGGATAGGCAATGACAGCTCCAAAATCCGATGTGAGAACTTTACGACATTTGAGGTTCGAGTTTTATTAGCTAAACATTAGATACAATATGTTTCTTTTCGTATGAATCTAGACATGTACTTACTTTTTCTACATGTTCTTTATCTCTCTACAGTTCCACGTACATCCCTCCAACGACACTACCAGTTGCATCTAAGACAGTTAGAGCAGATTGAGTGGGATAACCTATGAATGTGTTTTTTGTACCAACATTTTCTTAAGGAGGTTAAACAACCCTCTATTCTTGATCGTAATAGACGCTGGCTATATTTTCCCCCCACGTTGGCTTCTATTTTCCTCTATTTTATGTCAATTCTGGCTACTTTTTCCTCCATTTTATGTCTATCAATTCTGGCTACTTTTTCCTCCATTTTATGTCTATCAATTCTGGCTAATTTTTATCCTCCATTTTATGTCTGTCAATTCTCAATCTAAATGGATGTTGTGGCTATTTTTTCCTCCATTTTATGTCAATTCTACGTCGGCTATGTTTTCCTCCACTTTACATCAATTCTAGATTATAATGGGTATTGGCTATTTTTTCCTTCACTTTATGTCAATTTTTAATTATAATGAACTTGATTTCTTTAAAGTATGAATTGATGTTATATCGAATAGTATACATAGTATGCGCTATTGTTCAAAACCTTTTCGTTTTTAACTGGCTTTAAATGGTCAAACACACATGTTATCGTCGTTCCTCTCATTATTTGGTGCTTGAGTAAAACTTAATCCTCTAATTGATATTTACCCCTTTCGATTCAAACACATAAAGTTGATCGATTACCTGCCTGTTCCCTATATGATGTAGTGATGTGTGGAGGAACAACGCATATGATCTCAATTAAGAAATTAGACCTTTACAATCACATTTTCTACTTTTGGGCTTAGGTGAAGACCATTATCGGTTGATCTCTTGTTTGAACCCTTAGATTAGACATCTAACCTCTACTTATCCTCCCACGAGTAGGTGTATTCTCTCTATTGATCGTACCTTCCTTTATATATGTGTCTTCGATCATGAGTAGTTCAAGACCTCTCCCCGCTTCTAATATGTTCGTTTCCCACAACAACCCTCTTATTTTTCTTTAATCAAAATCTAGGGTCCCTCTAAATTTTATTTGGATTCTTCATTTGTTTCCCTTTGACTTGATTGGAGTGGTATTGGCTTGCTTTGTTTCAAGATTGGTTTGAGCTTATATTCTTTTCTTTTGTTTGGTTTGAATTTCGTGAAATTCAAATGCCATTTCGTTTTGCTTTCTAAAGAGTTTTGATGTTGATGGACGAGTTTCATAATTTGGGAGTTTGTTATTACCTCTTCCTTCTTGAATTTAGAATGGCATGGTTGAAGAAATTGATTAATAACAATGATTTTACAGGAATAAATCTTATTGTGACACATATTTTCTACAACATGTGTTCACATTTGATCAAATTTGAATGAAGGAGAGACGTGTATAGAAATCTTAATTATTTAAACGAAAACATTAATTTTTATCAACTGTTTACTTTTGTTTAAATTATAATTATGTTTTCGTCTTTTGCTCATTAACAAGTTTGACTATTTGGAATAATGGGTTCAATACTTCATCAAAATAATATATTGATTGGTTTCTCATTTTCACAAAATCATTTGGTGGTTTTAATTAATTAAATTTTTTTGTCATTTTGCATCTCATTTCAAAATAAAAGAAAATAATAAACAAATTATCTATGATTTGTTTGATTTTGTGGAAACCCAAAATTAATATTTTTCTCCTCTTCATCAATTTGAAGCTTCTAGAATTTTAAGATCATATTTGAAAGGAAAATATAACCAATATTTGCTTACAACTTATAGTTAGCTTTTAGTTTAAATTCATTTTAATTTTATTGTTCTAGATTTTGTTTTATTCACAATTTTTAGGTTATTAATTTGGTTTCTTTTTGTTTCACAGGTTTCTATTATCAGATATTTGGTACGGATCTGATTATGGCCTGATTTTCTTATATAAATACGTTCAAGATAATTGATCCAAAAATAACATTGGATTGTTGCAAATAATTTATGAGCAACAACAGATAAGATTTGGAAATGCGTTCAAGAACAGACAGACAATTTTGCAAGACTGGTTACAGCCAAACCGTGAAGAATATGAAGAAACGGTTGAAAACTCATCTGCATAATGGACCCATTAAGCTTAATTGCGAGATTTTTCCCAAACAAATGTGTGATTTGAGAGATATTTTTGTTTCTTTACGAGACAAATTTCAGGCGGCGAAAATTATTAGTGATGCCCAGACTGTTCATTCATTGCATAAATATATGAGAAAGTTCAGAGCAAGGGAGATCCAACAAATTCAGAGGAGGATTTTATGCTTTCTTTTATGTATATTATTTATTTCGTAAACTTCTTTCTTTTCAAAACGGATGGTTGGAATTTTGGGAGAATGGGTCAGTATTCTCGAAGAAGAATATGAAATTCCAGATTGCTTAATGGCTTTTGTCATGTGAGTAAAATGGTTTTGTTTTCATTATAATATCTTCATATTCTAAGTAATTGATTATGCATTGATTTAAATTAGCTTTAGTCTGTTTTGTCAATACATGATTAATTGATATCATTTATGTATTAATTTTTTCAATCTTTAAGAGTCTATTATCCTAATTATCTTGATATGGGTGATTGTATTATTTTGGTACAAATCTTATATTATATTGAGTTTATTCATGAAATTCAAATTTGTAAAGATATAATTGTTCAATTGAGATTTTTCTTATTGTCGATTAATCTATTATATCTTCACTAAGGATCATGATTTGAAAGTTGTTCTTTATGCATTTTAAATAAGATTTAAATTGTCAGTCAAAGTGATTTTCATCCTGACACTGTCACAATCTTAGAATTACACAACCTTTTGTTATAGATTTGTCTTAACATACAGGTTGTTGTAGAAGCAACATTATACAGGAAGGCACAACCAAAAGTTCTTTTTAAACACTGGACAATTATAGGTTAATGATTTTCTTTTTGTTTTGATTTATATTTTTGTGAATGTAAATTAACATTTAAGCTTAAATACTTTGTTTATTTAAGTTAAAACATTATTATTTACATTCATTTATTTTCTTTTTTTAGTTTCAAGGTTAAAATTATATTAGTAGTATGTTCTAGATCTATTTAAATTTTCCTAATATTTGGTTCTCTTGTACAACCTCGGTTTACAAGGTTTCTATTAAATCTTGTACCCATGTAAAACATGTAAATTTTGTAAATTTATGTAATTAAGTGTAAGGTTATCTAATCTAATAGATCATTATAAATACTCTAAATCTAACAATTAGTAGTTAGGATCTAAAACAACTTTTCATTTATTTATTTTGATCCTTTCACTGGCTAACGGAACCATTAAACCCGTCAGGGGTAGTTGTTCCAAACAACTTGGGTTATTTAGACAACCTCGGACCGAACTATTCCCTTCGAGTTGACGGTGTGTCATAAACGCCTGTCAACATAGTGGTAGTTGGGGAATAAAGGCTACTCCATCTGATCCAAACCAACTTGCAAATATTGAAGTTGAGACCTCATGTTTGCTCAAGAACTTATTGTTTGCTTGTTCCAGAAAGTATGTGTAGTTGGTTTGAGTATCCATTAGTTAGATGTAGTGGTCTAATCATAAAAGAGCAATCAATTGCATTACTTAATAATCGTTCAATACTGCCAGTGCAACTCCACTCAAAGAAGAAGAAATCAAAGAATAATAATAATAAGTTGAAAGTTAGGTATTGAGTAGAGATCTCCAGAAATCATGCTCAATCAAGCGCTTGATGTGTTGAATGTGCCTACTCATTCAAGTTAATGCTCAAGAAGGTGTGGTGTTAATAGTTGTATCTTGAGTGACCACTCAAGAGATCAATGATATCACCTAGACTTAGAACTGACATGATATAAGATCCATAAACGTCAAGCTGAGAGAGGTTGATCAAGAGAGATCATGAAAATATGTTCTTGCTCTCAAGAGATTGCTCAAGATCTTAGGGCACTCCTCTTGTGATATCTCTTAGAATTTTGATTCAAACCCAGAACACACATAAATTGGGGCAGTCTTGAACCCTCCTAGTGCTTCCCTACTCGAGCTTTTCTACTGACAACGACGTCAATACTCACATTCTCACAGGCATATTATATATAATATCGGCTTATAATATAATATATCATAAGTTATATATAATTTATCATGCAAATTTATAATATAATTTATATATAATTTATCATACAGATTTATAATATAATATATTTATAATATATCATATTATCTATAAATCATTTTGACTAGAAACTATAGGTTCACTATATATTAATGGCATTCCTTTCAAATTACATTTGTGGCAGGGACATTGCTACTACAGTAACACTTGTTAGATGATGGACTCATCGATGCCAATGTAGAATATGCATCAATAAATTAACATGTGGCCCAACAATGGTGTAAGAACACATGGTTGGTGCATCATAGGTAAAATGTGCACTGGTGCTTGTTCTACTATATAGAAACTTTGAGTGCCCATTAAAAAAGCATCATTACTTGAAAAAAATATCACAACACCCACATCCATTGGTAGTACACATATTTTGATGAAAAACACTAATGTGCCATTTATCCAAATATTTTATATGAGCTACAATTGACAATGCATAGTATGTTATATCAGTAATAGCACATTGAAATAATATTTTTTTTTAGCAAAAACATTAGTACACTGATAAAAAAAACCTCTACAGCATTCTTCACTAAAACATATGCAAAAACCTTTAATTCCAATTGTAAATATTTTAGTAGATGATTTTAAAAGATTAAAAAATTGACCCATACATTAATATTGAAAATCTTTATAAAAACCTTCACAAAATATTTTCTAAAAGCCTATTTTCCAATAGTGAAGTCTTATTCATTGATTAAAATGCTAGTTTGGAATTAAATAGCTACAAATTCTATTATGGTTAGACCATTCTCTCTTTTTATTGTTAATCGGGACTCACTTCTACTTCCTTCAACCTTGCCCATAGAAGGTGTTGCATAATTAGAAGGTGTTGCATAATTTAAGGTCACACGCATCCACGATTTTCAAATTGAGAGATTCCATACGAGCCACCGTCAGCAGCCCACCTTCGACCTTTAAAATAATCACCAAACCAACAAAGGAATAAAAAAGGAAACTATAGAACCTCTTCCTTCCAAGTGGTAAACTTACCCCTCAAATGGATTAATCACGAAGGCTTGTAGAAGACTTGAGTATTTCACCTATAATCCATATGCACCAAATAATGGCTAGGATAGAGAAGCTTAAAAAATTAACAACAATAATCCACAAAGAAAGAACCCTTTACACAACCATATGCTCCAAGAAATATAATTTGATTAATATCCAGGGAGTGAGATCTCCAAAAATCCAACCATGGGTACAAATGAGGAAGTGCATCTCTTTATATAGAGTGATGCTCACTTTCCTTTACCATAAAATAATATAATCTCATGTGATATCCTTAGATCTAGGATAAAGAAAGTAAAATACACATTTCCTATAATTATCTAGTCAAAATGCAATAAACATGGAGTGGTCAAGCCACATGTACAATGATCCAAGTGAAAAATCCCCCCAAGAGAGGGACATCTCCATAAGAGAGGGAAGAATGAGCATCCAAGGTGCAACATTAGCATCCAAAGGCCCCCAAAGTGTGTAGATGTTCAACAAACTCCTCAAACTATGCAAGTCAACACTCTTAAGTTTCCTCCAAGGTGGATATATGGGCCTCCAAGGTGAAAACATCGTCAAAAACATGAACAAAACCCCTGAAAGGGGGTAGTCCCTCAAAAATAGCCCCAAAAGTTAAGCATGAAATCTTCAAGGTGACACGACCCACATCAAATGTGTGATGCAAAGCACCTAGAGACCCTCCAATGTGGGTGCATGATTCTCCAAGGCGATGAGGCTCAATAAGCAATGCAATAACCCCAGAAAAGTGGATGATCTCCTCAAAATCAACTCCATAAACAATGTATGATGTCTCCAAGTGAGAGTCTTACTCCTAAAACAAGGTGAATCATCCCTCAAGTTATGGGAGGGATCTAGTACATCCACACATGTGAAAAATGACCCTTCATTCAATCTCCAAGGTGGACATCCCCTCAAGTTAGATGAAACATGCCTCCAAATAGAGAATTAGGTGAGAATTCAAGAAACTGGGATGTGGCATGGTATGAGAAGCTTAATGCCTAATTAAATAACTCAAAATTGTTTTTATCGATGCCTTGGGAACCGTGAACTGCCTCATGACATGTGAAGTACATTGGAAACCATGAAGATGTCCAAAGATGTAATGAAGCAAATGTCATCCTCAAACCCTAGGGTGCTTCCAAAAAGGGACTATGCATCATCGTCACATGATCAACCAACATGCCATCAAATCCTCTAGCTCAACGAGAGACATGAATATAAGTAAGTTCCCCAATTGTCCAAAGCTCAAAAAATACAAGGGGTAGTGAAGAAATTCACTAGGGTTAGCCTCATGCCAAAATCTTGGCGACATGTGAACTACATTGGGAACTTTGAAGATGTCCAAAAATATAAATGAAGTCAATGTTATCCTCAAATCCTAGGGTGCTTCAAAAAGGGACTATGCATCATCATCACATGATCCACCAACATGCCATCAAATCCTCTAGCTCAACAAAATACATGAAAATAAGTAAGTTCCTCAACTATCCAAAGCTCAAAAAAAATACAAGGGGTAGTGAAGAAATTCACTAGGGTTACCCTCATGCCAAAATAAGGGGTAACACCCCTCAAAAATGTTGTCAACCTAATGGTCACGGTCATAGTAAGGTTGTCAACCACTAAGTGCAACACTTAACTAGTATATCCCTCATGCCAAAATAAGGGGTAACACCCCTCAAAAATGTTGTCAACCTAATGGTCACAGTCATAATAAGGTTGTCAACCACTAAGTGCAACACTTAACTAGTTTATCATGAAAATATAGCTAAAACAAGAAACAAATCCCATGACTAGACTCTAATAATAACTCATATTTAACTAATAACAACTAATTAATAATAACAATCACAAATATATGGAACAAATAATCATAACCATCAATTTACCAATATCCATTACATCTTACCAATATCGATTACATCCACGTTATTGTTAATCAATACCACTAGAAAACAAAAAATAAACCATAACAACCATAACATAACACGATAGATGAGCCAACACAATATCACTACTGAAGTGACCAATGGTTCATTTCAAGTGATCAATGATTCATTTCATGATTAAATAGTTTTCAACCATTTGCTCTCTAAAACCAATACAAACCATAACTTAAAACAAAAGTTCAAAATTGTTCATATTAAATATTTGTTTCCTGAATTGAAAAAAACATCACCACCCACAACAAAACTTAAGTTTTGGATTACTTAAGGAAGGAAAAAAACCATAGACCTGCTTTGTCCTTCTTAATCATATAAGATTTTTCAATATATAATGCCCACTCCAAAGGCTTTTAGGAATATTCTCTATGTGCTAAGCACGTTCATCTTAGGAATATTCTTTGTGTGCTAAGCTTATTTGTTATGTCAAAGGAGAAGAACCCCATTCATTCCATTCGTGCCCTCTC
>JASDQU010347752.1:956-12334 GCA_032191745.1 Picea mariana
CAACTTATACAAATCCAACCTACCTCCAATGAACCCTAAAACCTCTAGCTTGAATTTTCAACCTTCCGATGATCAAAAATCATTGCAGTAAATGCTTAGGCTGAAAGTGGGTAGTGTATTACCGTCTCCACCATGCACAAATAAATTTCCGTCAGGCTCCAAATTTGATTTGCATTCATAGACCTAATCCCTATCATGACAAGTATCTACCAAGAGATTGATAGATCTGCAAGGAACGAAATGGTCAGTACGTCCATGCCCAGGGTATCCTCTAGTGTGGTTATGTGGCACACCCAAAACCTTATTATTTGGGTACGATTAATATCCTATGTATGTGCACTCATGGGGTTAAATGAATATCTTATCCTCCAAGATTGTGTCCTTGGGATAATCCACCAGTTGCACGATGTCATCCATCCTCCTCGACTTTCAAACCCTAAGTTGCACCACATGGCATCTAAATGACCCTTAGAGTAGAATCTTGCGAAAACCCTCTAGAGATAACCTGTGGAAACCCTCAAACATTTCATCCCTTCAAATCAATGTGAATTGTATCGCACAATGTTGAAATTTCATTGTTTTCATCTTACATGTGTTCTCAAGTGGATAACTACTCTATATGTGCCCAAAAACTAAAATTCAATGAAATCCAAAGTGTAATTCTCTTAGGCCCTCCAAACCTTTGTCCATAACTATAATGGATTCATTCTTTCAATAGTCTTTATATAATATTTATGCTTATATCATGGATCCAATTTACATTTTTTAGATTCCTTTTCTTCCCATGTATTTAGAATTAGACAGAACTAAAATTGTGTTTAAAAAATTCTTTAATCTAGTTTGTCTATGTGATTTAAACTTGCATCCTATTTCTATGTATGTTTAGCAGACTTTATACTTTTTTTTTTGATAAAAAAAGTGTTTATTCGATGTTTCATAGGAGAAATTAGAATATACATGTTCATGTATTTTCAACACTTTCAAAACCATAGGTCTCTTCTTCCTTTAATCAAAAAGACCCAAGAGGATTGTCTAAACTAATTATTACAATCATCGTTAGACATTTTTTGAGTTTTCCTATGCTAGATGGCACCTAAATACATTCAGACCTTGCTTAAGCAATTTCTTTTTAGAAAACATTTAAAAACATCCAAATTAAGACATAAAAAACTAGCCTTTTCCTCAAATTCAATATAAATATTGAACAAATTTTGGAAGGATAACATGATCCTTAAATTCTTATTCAGTGAAATTCCCTTCCTACATTGATAATGCTTCCTTTAATAATTTATCTACTTGTTCATTAAATTCTCTATATATATGAGAGAGAAATTTATGAAAACTCCACCCTTACCTCTGAAATCATGTTCATGTTTGGGATTAGCACTAGATTTTCTATATAGGTTCTTCCATTTTCCTAATCCATTATTAGTTTTGAATACCCATTACTTGGAGACTTTTAATAGCTTTTTTCAACTTCACATTTCAGAAGTCACCATAAAGCATAAAATTCAGCTCTATTATTTGTGATGTGTCTTGGTGCATACTTGAAATAAATGTAATGTGTTTCACTTAAATATAAAATGTCACCAGCTCCACATTTACATGGAGTTCCTTGACAAAGTTTGTAAAAATAAAACCCAAACCTTATTTTTGTTGATCTCTGGAGCCTTCAAAATTCTTGGAGATTTAACTTTTTTTTCTAGGTTTCCATAACTCTCCATAGGCATATAAGATTTGATGGAATACACATGTAGCAAGAATGTCTTTATTTTGGAATATCATATTGTTTCTAGCAAGCCAAATCCCTTATAATACAAAACAGGGCAATGCCCTATGTGTAGCTACTAACTTATCCTTGTACCAATTTTCAAAACGGAGTAAAATGGTTCCTCCTCTTCAATCATTTTCTCCATTTGATAGCTTTAGTTCTTCACTCCATAAATCCCTATCATATGAACAATGCACAAATAAAAGGCTCATGATTTCCTCGTCGTTTTTGCACATAATGCATCTTCTAGAGCCATGCCAATTTCTCTTCTAACAATTGTCCCAAGTTAGAATTTTGTTTGACAAAGACATCCACAGAAAAATCCTAGTATTGAGTGGATTGTTTAGTTTCCAAATAATGCCCCACCACCATTTTTTCTCCCCTTCAGCTTCCTCCTCCATTCTACTTGCATGCCCTAGTTTAGCTATGTATACCCCTGAACCTTTGGTCTTAGACCACTTCAATTCTTCCTCTTGATCATTGAGTTTTAGATCATGGTGTTTTAATGCAAGGATGAATCACTTCCATTCTTAAACACTTTCTCCCTACAAATTCAGATAATTTGCACTTTTCTAGTCTTATCTCCACTGAGTGGTTTGAACTAGACTCTTTGCATACACTAGACTAAAAATTCATTGATTAGGAAGAGAATTTGTCAGAGGGTATGAACGTCTATAATTCCTAGAACATCCAATCCATGAATCTTCACCAATCCTAACCTTGTTTCCTTTTCCTAGTTTCTAGGCCAACCATTTTCCAACCAAAGGGAATGACTTTACCAACGCTTTCTAGATTATTTAAGCTCCTAAAAAATATTTACTCTCACTCCCTATATTCTACTCCATCAATCATAATCCTATATATTTTTCCATCATCACTCTCCTCCATAGGCCCTCATTATGAACCAATCTCCGTAAACTCTTTACTGCCAATGCTTCACCAAATATGTTTAAATTCTTAAGTCCCCATCCACCTACCTCTTTCTATCTTGTAATTTTGCTCTATTTCATCCATGGGATTCCCTCATTTTGTATCTTCCTAGTCCATATGAAGCTAAAGCATTTTCTTCTAATTTTGTTCAACATATGTTTTATAATGTGTGCTAAAGACAACTTGTAGATATGAATTCCTTCCAAGTCTAATTTAACTAGTGTTAGCCTACCTTCTTGAGACAACCATATGAAACACCAATGAGTCACTCTATCCTCAATTTTCTTGTACAACCCAGTCTAATCAGTGAATATATAGTCATTTGGTTTTAAATGAAAACCCAAATACTTGGTTCCCTTCTCCAAACAGAGAGGTGAAAAGGTAATTATTTGTAAAAGTTGTGTTTCCATATCTTCCTCCATCCCATTGAATATAAAAGAACATTTATGGACATTTACTTCCATCGCAGTTGCTTTGCAATACAAGTCTAAGATGTCCTTGTATTTTTTCATCTTTTGAACCAAATAACATTACATCATCTACAAAAAGAAGATGAGATAAATTGATTGATCCCACCACTTTTATCCCATTTATATACCCTTCTCCTTTTGAGGTTGAGATCAAATTGATCAAACCCTATGTTACCAACAATAAAAGAAAAAGGGACATTGGGCACCCTTACCCAAGTCCTTTTGTTGCATTAAAGAATCTAGAAGGAGATCCATTAATAAGAACTACAAAGCATATTTAAGGAAGGAATCACATGGTACAATTCACCACATGAACATTCATCCATATTTGAATCAATAGCAATCTTAAGTACAACCAAATCACCTTGTCATAGACCTTTTCCAAATCAATTTTCATTACCACTACTAGAATTTTACCAACCTTTATTCAAATGCATAACCTCTTGAGCTAAACCAATTGCATAATGAACTTGTCTATTGAAGAGGAAACCAAAATTCTCTTTTCATATAACCCCTAGTAGTAGGATCTTCAATCTATTTGCCAAAATCTTTGTTATAATATTATATATAGAGTTGCACAAAGAAATTGATATGTAGTCATCAAAGAAGTTCATATCATTCTTTTTGGGGATTAGAATTGAATGTTTCATTTAAATCACCTAGGATCTTACTAGAAGTTCTAGACTCTTAAACTACTCTTAGCAATTCATCCTCCAACAGATTGTAGAAAACTAAGTAAAATTTCAATGTCCACCTATTAGGCCTAGGCTTTTAGCCTTCATGAGAGAGTTCAATACTCATTTGAGTTCCTTCTTGGAAATTTCTACTCCTAGTTCTTCATTATGATTCTCATCAATAAATCTCAGAAACAAAGAGAGTACCTTCAACACTTCCACTATATTTCCCCTAGTTGGCTCTTGAAACAAATACTTGAAGTACCTTCTACCCTCTTCGGCTATTTTACATAAATCTTTTTCCCTTGAGCCCTCTAGTGTCCTTATTTCCCAGATAGTACTAATGTTTTTCTATGTTTAGCAAAATCCCGGAAAAAAATAGTGTTTTCATCACCTTCTTCCAGCCAAATGGCCCTACTCTTTAGCATCCATTATGCTTCCTCTTTTTCAAATAAACTATTTTTTATTCCTTCTAGTATTCTGTAGGTTTGATATTCTCCCTCAAAGAAAATTCCACCATCATTATTCCCAAACAAATGCTTATTTCATCCTCTACTTCCCTCAATTCTTTTTGCCTTTGCCTTTTTCCTTTCCCACTCAACTACTAATTTCTCCACATTTCTTAGATTCTAAACAAATTGGAACATTGCTGATTCTCTTGAGCTATTTTCATATTTCCTACATTTTTGAACAACTAACTCTCTAAAGTCTTCTTCATATAACCAAGTATGATTCGATTTAAAGGGGGGCACGAGTTTCTAAGCTTTTGTTTCAATATGGAGAAGGATACGAAGATGGTCCGAAGGCCCCCCAGACCCCACCCGTGATTTCATTATGTCATATTTCTCTAGTTTTACTTTAGCAACCAAAAACCATCTAATATTTTTGAGATATACTCCCTCTTCTTGTATTTCTCCAAGTAGGGACTAGTTGAACATGCTCTACATTAATCAATTTAATTTCCTCAAATATATGGATAAAGTAATTTGTTGAAGGGTCTTGTTTGGTAGTTACCACCAAGACTTCTCCAAACTTCATTATCAAGTTGAGATCTCTCCCAATTATAACGTTTTCCCCTCTTAAACTATCTTGGAGGATTAGGTTATCCTAGAATCCCTTCATATCCCCATATGGTCGAGATATATTAATGACATTAAAGACTTTTCCCAATTCTCTTGATTTACATTCCAACCAAGTACCTGTAATCAAGATGGAATTTGATAAGGGATCAATGCTAGTATCCAACCCTGTAACTAGACCTCTTAAATGTCCTTATGCATCTAATAATATAAATCCCAACCCCTTAAGAAAGAAGACAAAAAATTCTACTACTATTTTACCATCCCTCATAGTTTCTTGTATTTATATAATGTTGGGATTGTAAACCAAAAACAATCTTTTTAGGGCGAGATTCTCACGGGAAACCTAGATCCCTCTCACATTCAAGGAAAGGATAATCATTTGGGTGCCTTATATGAAGGAATTCCAACTCTAGGACCCCTTTCATTGTCAATTGTTTACCTTTTCTCACTTCTTGTATAACTCTTTTTTTGTAATTGACATGTAGGTTTTTTGAAACACCGATGCAATCTAGTCGAAATAAATTGCCAAACACCTTCTATGCCCTGTCCCTCATCTATTGAAACCTCTTTCTGAGGTCTTAGGCTATACCTTGACCTAATATTTCCCCTGAGTGTATTCTCCCCTCACTCTTCAAGGACTAGTATAGGGATAAAGCTTTAAAATTGAATGAAACTAGAGGCATCATGGTCTTTGTCATAGCAAGGCTGTGAATGTCTATTTGGGGACAAGAAATTTGAGAGCTCCTTAAATCTTCCATAGATATCCCCCTTAGAGTTTTATTCTTAAATTATGCATTGATTTCTTTTTATCTTCCTAAAACGACACAAAGCAATTTTTAGGGCTCTCGCAATGCATGCCTCGATTTGCAGAAGCTTTAATGTTGGATTCTAGGGGAGGCACTTTTGAACTTTTTAGAGGGCTTTGATCTTGTGAAGTTGAAACCATGGAATCATCACCAATTTTACTAGCAATGTCTCCTCCCGTCTTGAATTCCTTTAACCCTATTCCTCCATTCACTAACATGGGATTTTCTAATGGCCTTTCTTTTTTCTCCTTATATATAGGATCAACTTGGGATTTTTTTCTATTCATGTCCTTCTTCCTCCAAATGTAATTTGTTTCTTTTTCTTGCAATCCTTTTAGAAATGTCCAATATCATGAAAAAACAGACATCGAAAAGACAATTTCCAATAATCCAAGCATTTGACATGCTTCCATTTCCCCCATTCAATATTAATTTCTTCTAGCAAATCCTCATGAAGGTAAATTCAACTAAATTTATTATAATACTCTTTTCCACTCGGTTCCATAAGTCTTCTTCAAATTTGATAAACTTGTCTAGACTATTACCCAAAATTTCTAGAATTTCTTTACTCGAGAGTTCCCAGCTTGGGAGACCCAACATGAACACCCAAACTGCTTGTATATAAAGGAGCTTAGTTCTTGGATTGAACCTCATACTCCACTATCTTAAGGATAGCATTGAAGGACCCCAATACCATCAGTTGCTTTGAATCTCAATTGCATCCTTTTCAGATCTAAACCCAAAGCATAGTCATGTGGGAATAAAAATACGATATTTTGGAGTGTACCCTAGAACATTAAACTAGTTTTCCTCCAACCATGTCCTTAGGGACTCACCTTTAACCTGCTTGCCCATAAAATGACCAATGCAAGCATTTTCCATTAACGTTTTCATTGCTTCCATCCCTATTTATTTTCCTAGAACCAATTTAACTTTCTCTTTTCTTGGCCTTGTGCACCTCAACTTCAAGTTCTTCTTGATCACCATCCAATTAATCTATTTTCCCTTGCTTTCTATTAACCCTTCGCCCCTTAATTCTAACTTCGAAAATGTTCCCAATCTTAAACATTGTTCTAAACCCCAACCTTCTTCAAACATTGAATTTTTAGGGTTGTTATAAGGACTTTTGTAGATATCGAATCTTGGAATAAAAACCCCCGATACCTCTCCTTTGAGTAGAGGTACAATGTCTTCAATCGACCTCCCATCTACTCTTTCTTCTTCATTCATACCACCAGTACCCACACCATTTCCATCCTTTACTACGAGGTTGGAGGATGTGAGGATTTGGCTTGCCCTTACATTGTCGACATGCCTTGACTTTACCTTGTTGTCCCTTTCCACTTGATATCCCTATCCTTTCTTATAAAGACTAGATTTCAAATCATTAGCCTTGAGTCCTATGGACCTCTTAGGGTTATCCTCTTGGCCTAGGCCTAGAGCTAGTTCTTCATTAAAGGCCTTCATTCCCTTCCATATCTCCTTAGATATTTATATTGACCTAGGTCATAACTCCTCACCCTCTCCATAATCCACTAGATCGATCTCCATTGCATCAAGACTAATCCCTATCTTAGCTTCCAAACACCATTTAGTTCTTAAACTTGTTATATGACTCTACACTCTAACTCTCTTACTCATATCCTCACCCCCTCCATAATCCACTAGAATCTCCATTGCCTCAAGACTAATCCCCATCTTAGCTTCCAAACACCATTTAGTTCTTAAACTTGTTATATGACTTTACATTCTTACTCTCTTACTCATATGGCCATTATCATTTGTATTCTCTTTGACCTACCCTTGTGCCTCTCCCTCTTACTCTCTTACTCATATGGCCATTATCATTTGTATTCTCTTTGACCTACCCTTATGCCTCTCATATGTACCTTGATGTTTCCTTTTTACAAATCGGTCCTAACTATTTGTCTTTTGTCTTTCCATGGTGGTTAACCAAACAAACACACAAATGAATGGAAATCAAGATTTAGAGAAGTACGATAAAAACTAAAATTTAAACCACATATAAGTTGATATGACTAGAAATAAAATTGTTACACTACATCCACCTCGAGGAGAGATATGCGGATCATGAGTTATCACCTTGACTATTGAACAATAATTAATGTTATGAGTTGAAACGCAAGCACATAAAAGATGAAAGGTTTAGTTTTTGGAATACATTTTCCATTGAAAATGATCAAAATTTCTAAAAAGTAGAAGTAGTTGGAATATGTAATATATAAAAAAGTGGAAGTAGTTGGAATATGTAATATATATAGTAGTGGTATAAATGTAGGCGTGTCTTAAAAAGGGATAATTCTAAATGTTTTATGGTTTGGATTTTTTTTTGACAATCATGACTAGAATCCAATTATAAAAGAATTGACAGAATTGTAATTTTTCATTGTCAAATTTACATTTTTTATCGCAAAAATGGATTCAATGCCCTTAGAAACCCCTTAAACTATGTAATTTCGATAATTACTATCTATGATTCCAACGATTCTTCCAAAAATTTAACTAGATTTTAAACAAAAAAAAATCTCAATCATAATGTTTGGACTATGCAATAAACCAACATAAAAAGAAAAGAATAGTTGGAATATACACTGCATGGTAATACAAACTGTATATATTTTTTGTAAATAAGATTGTATAAAAAACCTACCAAAATCAAAGATTACAAAACCATAAATTTGTTCCAGGCTGTAAACATTGAGCTGCCCCAAGGGGAAACCGGCTCAGCCAGCCGAACAGTTCCATAGTTCAAGTCTTAAACTGTTAGTCATAACAAGTCTTAACAACAAAATATTACAACTTGACCTTTCTACCGACATATAACAAAAAAGGGAAATTCATCCCCCTGAGGGTGACTGACTTGATAGTAATTGACACAGTCAGTAATTGACACAGATTATCACTATAGCGTCCATGAAGCAAAACAACAATTATACGACCCTCCAACCGAGAAAAAAAAAAGAGACACCTTTGCATGTCAAGTGGTGGGGTTGTAGTGCAACCATTCGTCCATGGAGGTGTCGCCGAGTGTCGGGTCCCTGAGAGGAGCGAGATCCCCCTCAACTGGTGTCATATCCTCTTGCTTGAATGGTGGTGTGTCCTCCTCCTTGACTGGTGCAACGTTCTCTGAAGTACCAAGTGGTGGCTCAGCGTTTGCTGCATGTGCTTCTCTTGTTGAGGGGTGGTGGGCATCCTGCATTGTTGAAAAAAATTGTAGGAATTGTGTTGATTTCCCATCCAAAATCTCCAGGAGAAACCATAGATCATCCAAGTCCTGTCGTAACTCAAAGACCAGACCTTGCAGCAATGCAAGACCTGCTTGCAATTCAAATTCAGAGTCAGTGTGAGAGTGAGGCCACTGATGTGAACCCTGGCTTACTTCATGGCCATCACCTTGAGAGTGAGCACTGAGTAGCAGGGCATGGGGCGACTAGGAAGGAGAGCGGGCCGAAAAATTGGGAGGAGCCACTGGAACCGACTATGAAGCGGAGGCCAAATCTCCCAGGGGGATTGGGTTAAATCCCAGAGAAGTCATCGAGAAATCAAACCACTCCAACCTGAAAGCGAAAGGCGGTGAGAGGGGCAGGAGGTTGTTGGGACTATGGCTCAACTGCGTCAGGGAGGAGAACAAGGAAGGCGACAAGGAGGAGGAGCTGTGGGAAGGTGTGGGCGGGGGGAAGAGGGCCAGACGCGGTCGACTGGGCTGCCATGCTGAGCCTCATTTGGACTTCCCCCTCTGTCTTGGCATCTATGAGACATAGTGAGGGCGGAAACGACCAGGAGAGAATGATAGCAGGCATAAGTGTAACATACCCACTACCTAAAATCAAAGTTTTTCGTTGAACTCTCAATAATGAGAATCCCCGAAGCTTGCAGTAGAAAAATGCCAATCCCCTATCCAAAGGTCTTTCATGCACCTACCCGGTTTTCTGCTCATAACCGTGGTCTTTCCTGATGAAAATTTCGAGGTTTTTGGGGTTTTGTCCTTTCTGATGTTGAGAGTTCCTATGCTCTCGATTCCCCGATCTCCGATGAGCTCTCTTCCGGCCTTAGCCCCTCCTGTCTATGCCCTCTGGTTCATATGACCGCTCTCATAAGATCGCAACTTTATATCCTCCTATCGGGGTTTCGGACTTTCAAGTGCCAAAATGCACTTGTCCTCAAGATTCACGATCCCTCGAATCCCGGTGCGCTCTTTACGCACTAGCTCCCCTGGCTAGTCTCCTAGCCCATATGACAACTATCCCCGTGACCGCAGTCTTACCTCCTTCCGGGGTTTTGGGGTTTCAAATTCCCGATGAGCTCTAATTTCCATTAGCCCTCCAGATTAGACTCTTGGTCCACGTGACCTCCTCTATATGACTGCAGTCATATTACCTATCGGGGCTTCGGGGTTTCCAATGCCAAGGTGCAATCGTCCTCAGAATTCGCCATCCCTCAAATCCTGACTCCCCGCTATGCTGATAGCTAGCAACTCCTGCCCGCCTTTAGCTTAATCAACGACCGTGATCGTCTACTAGATTAACGGTCCCCGATCTCCCTCGGGGTTCGGGGTTTCAAACGTCGAAAAACATTTGCCTACGGGACTGCCGATCCCTCAAACCCCGACTCTCCGCCATGTTGACAGCTGGCCCACACAATGGCGCTTCCTTCCTTGTCTGCTGTGCTGACAGCTGGCTCCCACTCATTGGGGTTTCAGACTTCGCGATTTCATCCTGCATAAATACTTTGTCACCAGGATCCCCGATATCTCGATGGCCCAAACGTCGATCAACAACTTCCTGTCGGGACTTTCCCCGATTGTGCCGATTGCTGCCACCCGTCCTCCTCTGATGGACGGTCCTGATTTCTCCGGGATTTCGAGACTTGTGATGTCCCAATTCTTTCGACCTCAGGAACTCCGATTTCCCGATGCCGAATATCTCGACTCTCTTTAGATTTCTGACACCTGTCTCCCCAAACTGACAGCTCGAATTTGTGTCGGGGTTTTCATTATGGACTTCCTCGATCCCTTGTCCACGGGAATGCCGATATCCCGATGACCCCGGGATTTTACCTACGCCTATGAGAGTTTAACTCCCACGTGACTCCTGACAAATCCGATGACTGTCGGGTATTTGGACCCAGATCCGACGGTCCATATCTCTTCTTCTGCGCACACTCCAGAGACTAAACTCTGGGCATCTTCTCCCGATCCAACGGCTGATGGGTATCTGCTCAAGATTTGACGGCTCAGATCTGTCCCAACACACGCACTCTTCCACTACTTCGTGGATGTGGAAAGAGCAATGGTCGAAATGTTCTCATGGACCTTGGGATCTACGATCCCGATTTCCTCGTTGTTCACGAAGATAGAGGGAAAAAGGGTCAAGGTATGTAACGCCCTTGTCACTCTCATCAATCTAATGGTCGCGAATGACTATGGGTCATCCGACGAGATCTCATTCGTCGATTTGTTGCTTATCCCTACGCTGCTACCTCGGAACCTTAAGAGGGTCATTCCTCCTCGTACAGGGTTATCAAGACTTGCCCATTCAAGTCCTTTTTCCAGGTTCTTGGAAAACCTTTCCCAGGAGGGAATCTCTACAAGAGATCTATTCTGGGGCTTTCCTAGAGACGGATAA
>JASDQU010347754.1:0-12749 GCA_032191745.1 Picea mariana
ACCCCCCCTCTGCACTCCCCCACATGGAAGAGTGTACATACTTCTGGGGTGTAAATACTTCATGGGGTATAGACACAGCTGAAAGCAAAGGACCTCTGCATCAGGAAGATAATCAGGCTCCACAACCAACAGAGTTTCGAAAAAATTTCTTCACATGTCGGAGATGATGAAGGTTTTGTATGAGGATTACTTGGAATGAAAGAGACTAAATCTGGGTGAATCTTCAAAGGGTAAAAGTGAAGAAGGAGAGGATCCTACTCAAATTCCTACTTCACCTCCATATTCACCTCCTTCTTCTCCTTCCTCTTCAAGTTCAAGTTCTAAATCTACTCCAAAGAAACATGTACATACACATAAGAATGAAATGCCTTTACTAAAAATTGATGTTAAATTTGAATTACCCATGTATGATGGTGAAGTTAATGCAGAGAGACTTGTCAATTGGGTCAGACAGATGGAGGTTTATTGTAGTGTGCAAAAAATCAAGGACGATGCAACTCGGATCAAGTTGGCATCGCTTATACTTGCAGGCACAACACTCATCTGATGGCAAAGAAAGTTGCAGAATGGCACACAACA
The DNA here is from genome assembly GCA_032191745.1 of Picea mariana. Taxonomy (NCBI): domain Eukaryota; kingdom Viridiplantae; phylum Streptophyta; class Pinopsida; order Pinales; family Pinaceae; genus Picea; species Picea mariana. The sequence continues at coordinate 580 of JASDQU010347754.1, forward strand.
AGTGGGTACTGTATTTCCATCATGGCAAGTTTTTTTTTGTGCACTTAGAAACCAATTCTATCCTTTAGGTTATAAAGAGAAAGCTTTAATTGAATGGAAATCTCTTAAACTAATAAAAGGACAAACAAAGCAAGAATACACATATGGATTTCACAAAATGGCATTGATGTTAGATATTCCTTTACATACCCAAGAAAATCTTATGAAGTATATAAGAGGTTTACCTACACATATTCGAAATATTGTATTTATGTTTGGACTTACTAATCTTGATGAGGTTTCTGTTCAAGCAACATGCATTGAGGCAGGGAAAATAGGAGTTGGTGTATCAAGGGAATCATCTTCAAGGAAAGAGGACAAAAGGAAGTGGAGTGGCAAGAAGGCAAATTTAGTGGCAAGAAAGGAAGAGAGGCCCTCTTGCAAGCATTGCAAGAAAGAGGGGCATGATGATGACCGTTGTTGGCAATTGTGTCCCGAGAAGAGACCAAAGTGGTTCAAGGAAAAGAAAGGGAGACAAACAGTTGCAGCGACAACATGACCAATAGACTAGGGATCAGATTCAGGTGATGAATCTAAATTTTCATTGGTTGGTTTGACAGGGAAAGTTGGTGATGTATTTGATTCTAGAACTAAATTGTTTCACATAAGGGTCATAATGAGGCATAATAAGGTCAACACATTGATAGATAGTGGATCTCAATCTAACTTAATTACAAAGGAATTGGTTAAAAAATTGGGATTAAAAACACATATGCATCATAAGCCTTACACACTTAAATGGATAAACAACAATCATCAATTGCACATAACAAAGCAGTGCACATTAAAATTTTCAATTTCATCTAAGTTTGTGGACGAGGTAACATGTGATGTGGTGCCACTAAGTGAATGTGGAATGGTCTTAGGCAATCCTTACTTGTATGATCGTAAAGCAATATTCTACAGGGAAAATAATCAATATCACTTAATCAAAGCAGGTCAAGAATATGTGGTTCATGCTCATCATTTAAAGGCAAATAAATCTCTTCAAACTATGGAACAGTTAAGAAAGGCAGCTCAAGCAAGCAATACACCTATAATTGTTTCAATTCAAGTAATTGATCTTAAGCAAGAACATGAGATGATTGTAGAATGGAAAATCAATCACACTTTGCTTCAAGATAAGCTAATGTCGTGCAAATATTACAAACATATCAGCTCATTTGCAGTCATATTTTCGATGCTATCATTAGTAATGTTGTCTACATGGATGATAGTGTCTTCAGTAAGATGTGTCAGGGTACAAATGACTAACAATATATTGTCATTTATCATGGTTGTTTTATAGTTGATCTTGATGAGACAAGTGCACATGACAGAGTTTAAAGATAGATAACAAGTCGGGTGGCCTATCCTGCACTTGATGACTGGTCAGTAACCTTTTGGAGGACCAAAAGGTCTTTAGTGGGGAGGAATGATCCAAAATGGATCCTGAAATGCTCAAAAATCAAATTGATCAAATTCTTAATAAAACGACATGAGTGCGAAGTGATCATCACAAGCTTTCTGACGACCCAAATGGATTGAAAAACAAACATCGTATGAGAAAGTTATGACAGTTGGAAAATTTAGTCTACTCCAACAAAAGTAAAAAAGTAACATGGCAATGGCAAAGTTGAACATGAGACATTCTATGAAAAGGACATGTAACATTGGAAAAATTATACATGTATCAAAGTACATGTGGCAATGGATGGTGACTCGATAAGTAACATGGCATGCAACAATTTTATTTAATTGAAATTTATTTGTTAATGTGCCTTTAAAAAGTCATGCCATGCCACTACATATGAAGTCAACCCATATCCAAAGTTTATTTCCATAATATATGGCCATTAAATACCATTATCTATAATATTTGTTGACCATATATTTCAAAGGGGCAACAAATATTATATATTATATGGTTTTAAATGTTATCCCCATTTAAAAGGATCAAATCATGCCAAATCACATGGGAGAAAGTAACGTGAAGTAGTTATATGGTTATAAACCTTATTTTAAATAATCCAAGAAAAACATGCCACCGTATACTATGTGGTTTGTTATTCCCCGTTTTGATGTTTATCCACCAAAATCAAAGGAGCGCGCTATATTAAATAGAAGTGGGTTTATAAAAATGTTATATGGTTTGTTATAACCATATTTAAATCCCATTGGTCACATTTTTAAGGTTTGTTATAACCATATTTAAATGCCATTGGACACATTTTTAAAAGTGCGCGCCCATCAGTACAAAGTTGGTATTAAACCATATTTTATGGTTTATTTCCAACATAAAATAAATGTGCTGGCCATAACATATGTTTTTTATAACCATATTCAAAGATTTTGTCATATCTTTTGCCACCAAATATGGTAATAGCGCAGGCCATTTGGGATTCGATCCATGGACTTTCTCCTTTTTAAGCAAAAGGTTTAACGGTTCGCCATGGAGTTCAAACTATATAAAATTTTGGAGAACAGTAAGATTTATGTAGGAAAAGACAACAAGGTAGCCAAACTATGGAGGTTTCTTTCGAGAGCTACACTCAACATTTTTCAGTATCGTCTGTTGTATTGGGTTTTTGAGGCAGAGCAGAACATAGTTGAGCTAGCCATAGATCTATTTTATGTATTTTTATGTACTTTTAGAGAATTGAAGAATTAATAAATAAGTCTCCCTCACTGATACAAAGACCCGAAGACGTAGGCAAGATTGTCGAACTCTGCTATCACTTTGGTGTTTTTGGTTTGTTTTTCTTCATGTTTATTTCCAGATCTGTACATGTTTATATGACTGCTATGTTTCTTCTATAATTATTCCTTTTTCATTCAGTTCCCAAATGGTTTAATAACTCCTTAATAACTCAACCATTGTCGTTTAAAAAGATTCTTTTCAAATCAATAGTTTTTGACGGGCAAATGTGACACATCGTCAACTGGAAGGTCAAATCCGGACCGGGGTTGTTTAAATAACCCAATCCGTTTGGAATGAAATGACCCGACATGTTTAATGGCTATGTTGGCCAACTAAAGTCCTAAAAATAATAAAAGAAAAGAAACTAATCTATAAAGCTATGATACTAATAATATAAGTTTAATAATTACAAGTGTGCAAATGGAAACACGAATATGTGCATATGATTATAAACAGTTTATGTACAATGTACAAGATTTACTTGACATCTTGCGAAACGAATGTTCTTAAAAGTGTTTATAAAAGAGATAAAGAAAACACATACATCTTTATGTTTTCTTTTGAATGTCTAAAGATCTAAAGCTAACAAATGTTAATCAAATATAATTGAAATAAGAGTACATAAACAGTCAAAGCTAATTCATGTTGTTCTTATTTCATTAACAAATAATTTAACTAAATAACAAGTAAACTAACTTGTAACTAATCGACTAAACTGAATTTATATTCCAGTGCAATTCAGAGTCCTGATTGTCCAACATACGAAGGAAACTTGTAACAGAACAATGATAATACTCCCAGAACAAAATCAAAGATGCATTGGAGAGAGAATATAACAACAGAATGATAAATGTACAGATCTGGTGACCTTATGATAATCAACACTTATAAAGAGAGGAAACTCAATTCAAAGAATTAATATAATCCATCGTTTAATATCTAGAATAAATCGACAATAATCAAATGGAAGATTGATCACGAATGTAAAATGGAATAACAAATTACAGACATCATCAAAATGCTCAATAATATGAAATACCATATGATAACCAGACTAAAGCTGCATCAAACATAATAATATTTCATAAGATGGAGGAAATAAAAAAACATAATGGGGTAAGCGTCACACTGGTCTAAAGCCAAATGGTGAGTAGCTTCTCCATATCAGTTTTCAAAATCATATGTCCATAATGTATCCCAACCAAAGATGTCTTCACTACTAACAATGATCACTATTTAAACTAGTTTAAGATTCACAAACTCTTATCATGCAAGATAGAGTGCAATCCCCAAAAAATAGATTGTTTTACAAAAATAGTTCAACATGAAACTACTCATGTAGAAGTTGGTTTGCCAAAATTTATTACATAATAACAGAGTAACATAAAAGAACGAAACTAATGAATAATAGAGCGTATGATCCAAGATGGTTTCTCCATGTAAACAACACCATAATTATCATTTTTCTGTAGATAGCAAAAAAAAATTGATATTCAGAAAATAATGCTAACTAATATTCATAAATAGACTGGCTATAGAATCAGAGATTATGTAGCTAGTCTTATATTAACAAAGAAAATCAAAACCAAGTATTCATATTTTTACTTTGATAACAAAATAAAATAAAATAAAATCAAACAAAATCAATTTTACCATTTACAAATTAGACAGTGAAGGATCAGATAGTTCCAAATTAATGATGGCATTGAAGTTGGTTGCATTTTTTATGATTATATTACCAGATCTTTTGGGTCTTTTATTTTCCCTTGGTGTGCGTGCTTTCAACTCTTGGTTTTCTCATTCAAGTAGAGAATTTCGAGCAGCCAGATGTTTTACTTGTGCCTGTAACAATGGTATGTCCCTGTAATAGCGTTCTACTCAATCCAAACAACTGTCACAATGCACCGGTGTTATAGTAGGCCAAGGTGGAATATATTCAACAACGAGTACTTTGTGCTTCCCTATGACTTGTTTCAAGTCATGGCTAATGCCAACAAATCCCTCTTGGCCTTTGAGAAACAAAGGTAATCTATAGACAAAGTCATACTGCTCATCTTGACCAATAGTTTCATTCTTGAGACATTGGTTGTCCAGATCTTCTTGAGCAAGGAAATAATTGATCTCTTGATCCGAACAGTGATCATTGACCTCGATCGTAGAGATCGATCTCAAATGATCCTTTTTTCGATTCCTTAAACTCCTAGATATTAATCGACCGGATCTCTTATTCATAAAATTCAAGTCTGAGCTTTGTTGTTTCTTACCCTTACGAATTTTCTTTACAGTTTGTTTGTCACTATGGCCCTGATTAGGCTCAAAAGCAGGGGTATGGGAAATCATTTCTTTCAACACATCCATTACCTGTTCCAATGATTTTCTGAGCAAGAAAATACATCGTGGTTTCTTGACCATGGGGGTTTGCAAAGAAACAGACATAGATTCATTAATTTCACATCCATCAGCTGAATTGAAACCCTGACTTTCGGTCACGGGATTATCAGAAATGGGGTTCATGTTTACAGGTGAATTCACTGTATTGTCGGGTTGGGAAAAATCATTTTAACTCAGGAAACTTTCCCAAGTGTCCCCGATTTGTGATAGGTGTGATAGCAACAATATTTTTATAAGCCTGTGATGAAAGAGGCTTGACTGAGGGTTTATGCTCTGTCTCTTATAGCATTTTGACATTTTATATAGGCTCATTAACAAGTAGAACGACATGTTCAGTTTAAAACCTATGAACAACATCAACAATCAGATGTGGTATAAAAATATCAAACCATACATGTCCTCGCATGTTATAAATTGTTTCAAGATCAAAATAAGGCCATGCCATCGAGGTTTCAAGAGGTTAATAGGAATACCTTTAGGGCAGCAACTAGACTCGTGAGAGAGCATGAACAAACTCCATGGAACATCCTCCATTTTGGCATGTTTAAACCACTTTTTCCCTTCTTGCAGGAGTCCTATCTCTCGGGATACAGAGTCCTCTATGACCTCCAATTGCACATCCCCGATCTTGGCTCTAAACCCATCAAATGTTTGAGCAAAGGCCTGTGCGACCGCAAGATTGTAGCCTTCGAATTTCCTAAGGAAGATATCCCAACTGTGAGCCTTCAAATCATCTATGGCATCATCATGGGAAAGAAGGTCTTGACAGTCATTCAGTTTGATTTGAACCATAGGGGCCATGGCCACTATGAAATAAACACAAAATATATCACGGTAGGTAGGCTTTGGCTTCCAATAAACAGGTAGCAGAGAGAGGTTGTGAAAACTAAAATGGTCCGATACCTATGAAGTTTGGAGACTTCCATGCTTGATAACTTAATTTTAGAGATACAGGCAACCGAAGGGTGCACAGACCTAAGAGCCATTGCACATAATGAATATCAAACCCTCGACTACTATCGAATGCCAATTCGAATAATGAACGGGTTCATTAATGCACAGGACAACAGGGTGAGGTGTAGTCGTGTGTACATTAGACCTGTACCAAATGACATGAAATTTGATATGACTGTTGAGAGAATGAAGCACATATCAAATGTTAATCCAATGTTTTGCACATTCATACATTTCAAAAATTAAAACCAAACGATCAACCATTGAACTAATTAAGTGATGATACCCATAATACATAAAAATTGTGGTTGTGAATTAATCAATGGGTTTATAAAACTTGAAGCTTAACAACATATGGGTTTCCTCAAGGTGTAGTTTCTTTGGTAAATGAAATAAGAAAAACACAAACTGCAGAATAATTACCCAAGCGAAGTTCTTGTTTAAATTTCATGCTTGCAATCATGAATTTTAAATAAAACAAATGAAAATTTAAAAGAAAAACTCATAAGATAAGTTTAGCCCAATGATTTCCTCGAAGCCTAGAAAACATAAGCATTTATAAATGTAAGGAGGTGGCAGCTACAGAAAGATATAATCTCTTTGTGATGATTTTAATTGTGATAAAAATCGACAGAATTGGTGGCTGCCAACATAGTTGAGATTTGGTGCTTAAGTTATATGGTTTTGAGCATCAACATTTATGATATTATAACATGAACCAAGGTCTTATCAAAGGTATTTATTAACTTAAACCTAATGTTGGAGAATTTGTCAATGGAAACTTGGTTTATAATTGTTTCCTCACCATTCTAGAATATCAGGCTTCATTCAATAACACTATGGAGTGCCTACATACATTTTACATTGCATCTAACTCTAGTGTTCAAAGGGACAAAGCCCAATGTTATAGAAAAAGAAAGTTCCAAACTCCAAGGAGTATTTAAGGTTAGGTGCAATATAGAATTTAGTATAGTGGCTAGATCTTTAAGTTTCTTGAGGTACTCTATACATTCTAAAATCCAACAAAAGACCATTGGAGGTGGTTGTCTAGAGAGTTGAAAAGATCCAAAATGGATCACTTAACCCTTGAGTGGCCAAATTTCATGTTTGTACTAAAGTTGTTACATCCACGTTTATCATATTCATGCTAATTTATTTCCATGAATGCATAAGAGAGGTGAGAAAAGGCCCTAAGGAATTTTCTATGGGCCAATATCTTTGGTGGAAAAGGATTTCACATGGTCAATTGGGACTTGTATTACACCTTGAGAAATAGGGTAGGTCAATGGGAATTTTTAAAATGCTCACATAGGGCCAAATCTTGTGTGTTAAGTGGGTGAATCACAATTTTGAAGAGGAGGTTTGGAAGGTGTTTTCGAAAATTTGTAATACTTGCATATGGAATCTGTGAAAAATATCCTAGAAAGGTCTCGAATTTAAGTTCGTTGTCATTATCTCTACTATGGTTAATATCAAAGTTTCTTGTGTGGGCCACTACTATGGTTAATATCAAAGTTTCTTGTGTGGGCCAAAGTATTTCGAAAGTTTGGAAATATATTAATGCATTCATTTCTTTAGAAAGAGTAGTGTTTATGAGCTAGTATGATTTTTTTTTTATGATCATTGCATTCACTTGACACCTCTTCTAATGTAAGAGAAGAAAAACTTGGGCGAGATCTATTGGTTCTCAACCATTAGATTCTATAAAAATTGTGGAATGGTATTGTTTTAGCTAGGGACATGTAAAGTAACCAATGAAGGGATTGCATTCCATGCATAAGAGATTGTATTCCATGCATGGATTGAAGTCCATAAATGGGCTTTTCAACCCCAAGGGTTCAAATTTCGATCCTTGATTCACTTTTCATCAAGCTAGGTCAACATTCTCCTTAATCCTAGTGGGGATACTAGAACTAGAACATAACACATGATTTTATGAAGTATACTAATGGTTATAAGTAGCCATTTGCAAGGCTACTCCTACGGAAGCCTATTATGGAATGCAACAAATTATTTTGTGCATTTTAACTATTTAAGCAATCTAAAAATGTCGAATCATCTATTATGGTTGTGTCCCCTTGCCAAGTCTGGATGGGGTAAGCTATGTCTTTTTAAGGTCAAATTGTCCTTGTTTCTATATCATAGAAACATGCCCTCCTAGGAGATAACATTCCTAGATTGTTGACTTCTAAGATTGATTGCAACTCATTTGCAAGGAAATATTTTTTCCTATGGAACAAGAGGGATAATGTCCAATTTAATTAAAAAAACGCTTCTACATCGTTTTCATGGTTTAATACATCCCTAATTCATGCAAGCACACCCTTGTAAATCATCATAGTGTCTTCCATTGACCTCCATAACATTCAAACATCTCAAAAATGGTATGACACCAAGGAAAAATGCATTACAAAAATGACTAAAAAATGCATTGGTTTTCAACAAATGATAAACTAAAATCTAATAAGTTTTCACATTATATAAGTATATTCAATTCTAATTAGTGAAAATGACATCTTCTCAATATTACATCATGCAAGTATATATTCCATTGAATGTAGAGTGCATTTGGAGGAAAATCTGGGATAAGAAGTATAATAACATCTTAGTTTAACCATTCATGCTAGACTATATCCTATTGACAATTATTACATATTTACACATTTTAAAACATATTTTATTTTAACAAATAAATCTCTTATAATCTCATATATTTAAACTACATTGCCATCCAAGCATCTTTTCAAAATAAATATTGTTTTTTAAAGTAAAAATGGGAAAAAATATTATTCACACATCTATCAAATTTCAACTATAAATCTACTAAAATCAATTTATGCAAATATTATAAATTAACTTCACCAACCAACCAGAAATAAATTTATGCAAATATTATAAATTGAATTCACCAGCCAACCATAAATAAATTCATTTATCAAACTAAGAACTTAGAATAAAAGACATGAGTCTCATAAAATAGAATAGGTGGACATAAATACCTCTACTCCCTACGGGGTGGCCGTAAATATCTGAAAAAATGAATGCAGTGCAACGAAGCCGAAAAAATGGATGCAATGCAACAAAGTCAAATTTCTCGACAGCAAGATTACTCTTCTTTCACCAAATCACAATTAGCAAAAGCTATTTCTGCCTCGCTTACCGCCTTATTTCAAATAACACAACTTCTTTAGATATAATTCCTTTCTCACTCGTTTGTTTAATCAATAAGTGCAAGGCAAGGTTTATATATAACTAATGATCCACTTAAGAAGAGGATTTTTTTTTTGTTACAATCGTTATAAGTCAAATTGAGGTCTAAGATTTCCTTAATTTTAGGAGAAAGGATCCCCTCCATATATTCGGTTGTTTAGTTTGGTTTAGGTGTACATATTTTGTGTGGTCCTCTCATCCACTTCACACTATCCATACCCTATTCTCTTTCACCCACCTCACACCATTCATATATTTTATTTATGTTGTGAAACATGAAATGTAAACTCAGTAACTAGTGAAAATTTGTTGTACTTTTCCCCAAGGCTAAGAAAAATAGTGATCATGTGCACTCCTGATCATGAACCAGTAAAGGAAATCGACTCATGAACCAGTAACTAGTGATCATGTGCACTCTTGGAGGGTGGGTGGCCTTGGGGGATTTCAAACACTAACGTTGATTTTTGTAGCTTCAGGTAGGTATTCTCACATGCCCTAGGTGTTGGGCAGGTGGAAATCATCATGGGCACTACATTACACTCTTCATTTGGTCAAAACCACCTTTGGATTGAAGTTGGGGCTTCATGGGTTTGGTGATGAAAACCACCTTTGGAATGAACACAACTTCAGATAATTCCTTTCTCGCTCGTTTTTTTAATCAATAAGTGCAAGGCAAGTTTTATATATAACTAATGATCCAAGAGGATTATTTGTTTGGTTACTTATAAGTCAAATTGAGGTATAAGATTTCCTTATTTGTAGGAGAAAGGATCCCCTCCATATATTCGGTTGTTTAGTTTGGTTTAGGTGTACATATTTTGTGTGGTCCTCTCATCCACTTCACATTCACACTATCCATACCCTATTCTCTTTCACCCACCTCACACCATTCATATATTTTATTTATGTTGTGAAACATGAAATGTAAACTCAGTAACTAGTGAAAATTTGTTGTACTTTTCCCCAAGGCTAAGAAAAATAGTGATCATGTGCACTCCTGATCATGAACCAGTAAAGGAAATTGACTCATGAACCAATAACTAGTGATCATGTGCACTCTTGGAGGGTGGGTGGCCTTGGGGGATTTCAAACACTAACGTTGATTTTTGTAGCTTCAGGTAGGTATTCTCACATGCCCTAGGTGTTGGGCAGGTGGAAATCATCGTGGGCACCACATTACACTCTTCATTTGGTGAAAACCACCTTTGGATTGAAGTTGGGGCTTCATGGGTTTGGTGGTGAAAACCACCTTTGGAATGAACAAAACTTCAGATAATTCCTTTATCGCTCATTTGTTTAATCAATAAGTGCAAGGCAAGGTTTATATATAACTAATGATCCAAGAGGATTATTTGTTTGGTTACTTATAAGTCAAATTGAGGTATAAGATTTCCTTATTTGTAGGAGAAAGGATCCCCTCCATATATTCGGTTGTTTAGTTTGGTTTAGGTGTACATATTTTGTGTGGTCCTCTCATCCACTTCACACTATCCATACCCTATTCTCTTTCACCCACCTCACACCATTCATATATTTTATTTATGTTGTGAAACATGAAATGTAAACTCAGTAACTAGTGAAAATTTGTTGTACTTTTCCCCAAGGCTAAGAAAAATAGTGATCATGTGCACTCCTGATCATGAACCAGTAAAGGAAATYGACTCATGAACCARTAACTAGTGATCATGTGCACTCTTGGAGGGTGGGTGGCCTTGGGGGATTTCAAACACTAACGTTGATTTTTGTAGCTTCAGGTAGGTATTCTCACATGCCCTAGGTGTTGGGCAGGTGGAAATCATCATGGGCACTACATTACACTCTTCATTTGGTCAAAACCACCTTTGGATTGAAGTTGGGGCTTCATGGGTTTGGTGATGAAAACCACCTTTGGAATGAACACAACTTCAGATAATTCCTTTCTCGCTCGTTTTTTTAATCAATAAGTGCAAGGCAAGTTTTATATATAACTAATGATCCAAGAGGATTATTTGTTTGGTTACTTATAAGTCAAATTGAGGTATAAGATTTCCTTATTTGTAGGAGAAAGGATCCCCTCCATATATTCGGTTGTTTAGTTTGATTTAGGTGTACATATTTTGTGTGGTCCTCTCATCCACTTCACACTATCCATATCCTACTCTCTTTTCACCCACCTCACACCACTCATATTTTATTTTTGTTGTGAAACATGAAATGTAAACCCAATAACTAGTGAAAATGTGTCGTATTTTTCCCCAAGGCCCACAACTCAACTTGTCTACCTCTTGAATCAAACTCAATTTAACCCCTAATGGTGTCTTTGTCACCTCATTTTCCCAAACAACCTAAGGGAGGATGTTGTAAGACAAATCAACATGAATATCCTATGTAAGTTTTTCTTGAGTCAACAAGTGGAGTCAATTTTTATTTAAGATACACATTGATTTTTAGTCCTCCATACTTATTTTTTCTTGGTTAAATGTAAGTGGAAGGTATGATCATATTAATAGAAAGATATTTTGTTGTCTTTATTGGAAATTTCATATTACTTGATGAGTGGAGTTGTTGTTAATTAAAATAGGAGACCGATGTATATAAATAAGCTCTCCATTCAAGCATTTAAAGGGAATCACTACAAGAAGTTTAGAGTTCCAGTAGCACCTCTCATATAAGAAATTTAAAATCATTGGTCCCAAAATTATCAATCTGATGAGGTATCACAATTTTCCTTGGTTGGAAATTCCCTGGTCTATTTGATTGTGTAAAAGGTGAAATCAATAGTTTTGTATTGTAAAATTATTTGGTTTTGATCATCGAGCCCAATCTTCGAGGTATTCCACAAGTGCCAACACATCATACTAATGCCTAAACATCCAAGTTTCAAAGTGCGCTACCAACTTCCAAGGAGAACTCCCTC
>JASDQU010347755.1:5673-18007 GCA_032191745.1 Picea mariana
TCCCTTTCCCATAAAGCTAAGTCCACTTTATTGTATAATTCCTTGATCATATACATAGATTGACTGTTGAATAGATTGTGCTTTCTTCACTTCAGTTGGTTTGTATTGTTTTGGTCTTGACTGTACGAGAGAACTGGAGCGAAGTGGGAGCAACAAAGACCAAAGGAAGCAATAATAAGGTATGTTCTTTGTTCTTGCCTCATATTTCATTCAATAGTTAGGATCTAGGGAAAAATTCATATTCTGCCTTGCTTTGTTCTAGATCCAGGTAGATCTAGGGAGATCGGTTTCTGTCTGCACTTATGGATTTATCCAATAACACCCATGGGTTCTTTTTGGGATCAGTGCGATCGATATTGTAATGGCTCATTTGGTTCGAGTCCCAATTTCTTGTACCCAGATCTTGTCTGGGACATCCACGAAGAAAAATAAATGAATAGCAGACCAATCTGATACCATTGATCCATATTTGTGAGCAGAACGAACTGGTTAACAAACATAATACAATAAACACAAAGATATCAAGAACAACACAAATATATAGTGAACGATATCTTCTATTAAATAATGAAATAGGTTGAAACTGTAAAACTACAGAACTGAGACACTTGCTCGAATGGTGGTAGCTATCTTTGAGAAGAGATGTGGTTGCTACACGCATTCTTCTAAGAAAAATGGATTACAATGAGGCTCCAGAAGCCCTTTTCATATTACTCATGAATGCCAAAATCCTAGACATCGAAAAACCTAACCCTAGAAGGTGAAACGCCAAAATTCATGTCGACCTTATGCGTATGTTGGTGTAATTTGGTACCTCAACTTCCTAGGGTCGTAATTTTTTCATACTGTTAGCGATAAAAAATGCCTTGCAATTTATTTTTATATCATATCAAAAGATGATAATAAGGTAAAGATTTATTTATAAATCTTTAAGTTTTAAAGTATATAAGATTGGCTTTAAATCTTATTTTCCAATGAAAAAATGATGTGGCATCTCAAAATATACCAAAAATAAATTTTTATCTTTCATCGGCTAAATGACTTTTTCACAGTGTAGTAATCCAGTCAAAGTCTCCCTTTTCAACAGCTAAATGACTATTTTCACAGTGTAGTGAGCTGGTGAAAGTGGAGGTTTTTCAGCTGAAAAAAAACCCTTGGTAATAATCAATTTTATGAGTCGTGGAGAGTCTATTTTACACGTTCAAATAGTCGATTGACAACTAGACATCCTAAGAATTCCAATGGTAGTTTCATATATTCATTTATAGCTTAGGAAGGAAGTCAAAATTTCCCCACAAGATGAGGCATCATTTTCAGAAATTTTCCAAAATGTATTATTTTGGTCAAAACGTCAAATTCGACTTGGTTGAGTTTATTAAGGAGAAGATGATGATGAATAATCATATATATTATCAAATATCATCCATGAGTGCAGGTGGCACTTCATTTGATTAATAGAAACATTCTAGAGATCAAATCCTAAAATGTAGGAATATGACTAGATTTGGAAATCGGGATTTTCCTGTTTTAGTCACCTTCTTGGAAGATAGATTATGATCATATAGAAGAGTGGTTTTTGAAACCAAAGGATTTGTTTCATAATAACGGGTGGATCTTCAATAACCTCTCTCAGGTTTCCAATATCTATTGTGATTTGTGAAATATAGGTCAATATTTGAGCACCATATTTCCAGAAATTAAATACTTTGTTTTTCTTGTTTTAGTCATTGTCTTTAAGGATAGATTATGATGCGTTGGAATACTATTTTTAGAAACTGAAGGAGGTATTTCATAATAACGGACTGATCTTCAATAACCTCTCTCAGTTTCCCAATATCAATTTTTATTTGGAGGATATAGGTGAATCTTGGAGCAACATATTTCCAGAAATTTCTATCTTTTCCAACCACCTCACAATTTCGAATTTGAGATAAGAAAAGAGGTTATCAGATCCATCTTTTGAGGATCTTGAAAACAATTTTTAAAGATTATTTAAGCTCATAGATCTAAGAGGCAAGGGGAGGGAAACAATTTGAGGACTGTGGTTCATTTCCTTTGATACTTGTATTTTTATCCTTTGGAAATAATCATGAGTATATCTAGACATCAAGCTTCTTTCACTTTTTATGTTTAGATTTCATTTCCTTTATTTCCAAGTCTGTGTATACTCAATGATAGAAGGTTGTCATTCCATCTCTTTGTTGGTATATTTGACTTCCTACTTTGCTTATGATGTTTGTCTGAATGTCAGATAGCTGTCATCCTATTGGTGCAATCATAAACTTAAGTTGCAAGTATTTATCTGTTATATCCGGTCATATGCTTTATGTAATCTTATATATGTTTCTGCTAGTGTGAAGAGTATCTTACATATCATTACTGGCCATTCACATGTGATGTTGTATAAGTATGTCTACTGGTATAATTGGTTTTCTCCATCTTTCCACAATTTGATTTAGATCTTATGAGCAGCTTAGTTGAAAGCCTTGGTCTTTCGAATGAATTATGTATTTATAAATGGAGGTGGATTTATAATTTCATCCAATTTGATCCTTTTTATTTCCATATTATTGATATTTTAAGTTACAAAGATTACACCCTTCTACAGTCAGGGAGTGATTTCTTGGAGTGATAACAAATGGCGCCATTGTTGGGGAATGAAAGTGAAAGCAATGTTTCCCTGGGAGAATGACATAGATATGATTCTTGATGGCAGAGAAGAGACAGACATAAAATTCGACTGTAATCATTTGCATGGTGACTCCACATTAAAGACTCCACTAAGGAGGATTCGGTTGACATAAGATGAAGAGGTTGAATCCTAAATCAAGGTATCAATTCATAAGTCTTCTTCATGAATTGTTACTTTTCTTTATTAACTCCTTCATGCTTTTTCCTTCGCATGCCAAGAGAATTATTTTCTGTTTTGCATATTCAGAAAATCATCATTCCTCTTATATATATCCATCTTTAGAAGGAGATTTATAGCCTGATTACATTGTAGATGTTGAATCAATCTTATTATCTCAGCTTGTCCATATAAGTGACCATTGTATTTCAATTCCTTTACAATCTTATCAGCCATGTGATCTTGAAGAAATTAAAACTGATTTAAAACATATACAGAGCTCAACACTTGTTACCATAACCTATGAAACTTGTCAACAAATTTTTATTCCTCATGATCATCCCACGACCTTTCAAATCAAAATTAGGATGAAGATGTTTAAGCCATTAAAGATTCCCTCTCACCTTCTCCCTTATCCTCTTGACTATTATGAATATCTTCATTGGTTTTCTAGAGATAATCAAGCTTCAGCTGAGAGACACCTGGAATCTTTTTTGGATTTTTTTGATCATTTTCAGATTGTTCATAAAGATGTGATCATGAGATATTTTTCAAAATCTTTGATCAAAGATGCTTCTCTTTAGTTTAAGGGTTTAAGAGCTGACTCCATTGGCTCTTGGATAGAATTCTCTGATGTTTTTATGATGTATTGGGGTGAACATAAATCAGAAGATTCTTACCTTGCTGATTTATATGCTTTGAAGAAAGAACAAAATGAAACTTTGCTTGTCTTCAATAAAAGATTTTGCAGCATCTACTATGGTATGTCTTTGGAGATCCGACCGACAGAGAAAGCCGCCATGATATACTATGTTAAAGGTATTCATTCACAACTTGACCTTCTATTGTTAGAAAGAAATTCTTCATCTTTCAGCAGATTGTTTGAAGATGATCTAGAAGTGGATGAAAACATTTATGCTTCTAGGAGGATCTGAAAGCAGTATGATTTTGAAAATCAACATGTACTTGAACCAGCAGAAGGTCAGTGTGTTTCAAAATTTAAACTTGAAGATAATGGATGTAAAACAGTTTTGGAATAGTAGAAAGAACATGACAGAGGAGAAGATATACATGAACACAAAGATTATAACTATGAGGCAATTTCAAAATAGCAGCAAGCAGCTGAAATTGTTTTAGATTGTAAATCAAATTATTCAACTTGGGCAGAGTATTCCAGAGACAAGTATTGATATAAAATTTATGATCAGTTTACAAAGCATGTTGAATCTATGATAACTTATGATGGTATAGACAACTACATTTTTAGAGATGATCATTATCTCTATGAATCAAACACTACTCTAGCATCATCTTTTGAACATTATTCTGAAGAAAAAGTTATAGTGTTTGATGATTATGAGGTAATCACAAAAGAACAAGAAAGTCATCAACCTTCTGGCACAAAAGAAGTCATTGAGGAGAAATTTTTTCCTGAAGACCAACAGGTTCTTGACATCAGTTTTAGAGATCCAGTAGAAGATTTCATAGAATCTTATATTTCAGAAAACTTGAAAGTTTCATATTTCGTAAGCTTCCACATATTTCCTATTGAATTTGGTTTTGTGAAAGAGTTTTATTCATTGTTGTTGCATTTAAAAAATCAGTTTTTAATCAGTAAGAATGATGAGGACATTTTAGTATTAAAATTGCTTGGATGGTTGCTATGGAAATCAACCTTTACTTAACCAAATTGCAGAGCTGGTTATGATAGAGTAGAATAGGAAATAAGCTCGCTTCTGGAGTATTTCTTTTCTTTCATTTTGCAACAGAAGTAGAAGATACTTTGTATGAATAAAGGCAGTATAAATCATGTGCAGTGATCATCCACACAGGTTATAGGAAAATTTCATAAAGAAGTGAGATAGTTGACTCCATGCCCAATGGAATACTGACTGCATGCCCAGTGAAACATGACACATTTTGTTCATATTTTTAATTTCCAGGAAAGGCATTAGATCTGTGGTTCTTGGAAACCTTGTAGGAAGGTCTCCATCCCAGTTGGAGCCAGATGTTAGTGATAAAAAATGCCTTTCAATTTATTTTGATATCATATCATAAGATGATAATAAGGTAAATATTTATTTATAAATCTTTAAGTTTTAAAGTATATAAGATTGGCTTTAAATCTTATTTTCCAATGAAAAAATTATGTGGCATCTCAAAATATACCAAATTTTTTTTTATCTTTCACCGGCTAAATGAATTTTTCACAGTGTAGTAATCCGGTGAAAGTCTCCATTTTCACTAGCTAAATGACTATTTTCACAGTGTAGTGAGCCAGTGAAAGTGTAGGTTTTTAAGTTGATAAACTACCTTGGTAAAAATCAATTTTTCGAGTCATGGAGAGTCTGTTTTACACGCTCAAATAGACTATTGACAACTAGACATCCTAGTATTTCCAATGGTACTTTAATATCTTCATTTGGAGCTCAGTAAGGTAGTCAAAAGTTCCCCACAAGATGAGGCATCATTTTCAGAAACTTTCCAAAATGTATTATTTTGGTCAAAAGGTCAAATTCGACTTGGTTGAGTTTATTATGGCGCATATGATGATGAATAATCATATATATTATCAAATATCATCCATGAGTACATGTGACACTTCATTTTATCAATAGAAATATTCTAGAGATCAAATCCTAAAATGTAGGAATATGACTAGATTTGGAAATCTGGATTTTCCTGTTTTAGTCACCTTCTTGGGAGATAGATTCTGGTCATCTAGAAGACTGGTTTTCAAAACCAAAGAAGTAATTTCATAATAAAAGGTAGATATTCAATAACCTCTCTCTGTTTTCAAATATCTATTGTGATTTGTGAAATATAGGTCAATCTTTGAGCACCATATTTCCATAAATTAAATACTTTGTTTTTCCTATTTTAGTCACTGTCTCTAAGGATGGATTCTGATGAGTTGGAATACTATTTTTATAAAATGAAGGATGTATTTTATAATCAAGGACTTCTCTTCAATAACCTCTCTCAGTTTCCCCAGATCTACAGTTATTTGGAGGATATAGGTGAATCTTGAAGCAACATTTTTCTAGAAATTTCTATCTTTTGCAGCCACCTCACAATTTCGAATTTGAGATAAGAAAAGAGGTTATTAGATCCATCTTTTGAGGATCTTGAAAACAATTTGTAAAGCTTATTTAAGCTCATAGATGTAAGATTCAAGGGGAGGGAAACAATCTAGGGACTGTGGTTCAATTCCTTGAAGACTTGTATTTTTATCCTTTGGAAATAATCATGAGTATATCTTGACATCAAGCTTCTTTCACTTTGTATGTTCATCCTTCATTTCCTTTCTTTCCAAGTCTCTGTATACTCAATGACAAAAGGTTGTCATTCCATCTCTTTGTTGGTATATCTGACTTCATACTTTGCTTCTGATGTTTGTCTCAATGCCAGATAGATGTCATCCTATTGGTGCATTCATAAACTTAAGTTGCAAGTATTTATTTGTTATATCCAGTCATATGATTTATGTAATTTTATATATGTGTATACATGTGATGTTTTATAAGTATGTCTACTGATATAATGGGTTTTCTCCATCTTTCCACAATTTGATTTAAATCTTATGAGCAACTTAGTTGAAAGCCTTGGTCTTTCGAGTGAATTATGTATTTCTAAATGGAGGTGGATTTATAATGTCATCTGATTTGATCCTTTTTCCTTCCATATTATTGATATTTTAAGTTACCAAGTTTACACCCTTCTACATTCAGGCACTGATTTCTTTGAGTGATAACACATACGACTTTCATTTTAGGTGCGTGATAGACCGTTGGAAAGGTCTTTCAGATAATTACACATTTTTTCGTCAAACTCTAACTTTTTCTACAGTTTGACAGTGGCAAGCCAAAAAAAAAATGTTTAGGGCCCCAAAACGACCATGAAAGTACAACAAGATGTGTTGACATGAAAACATACAAAATAAGCCAATTGGATTAGGTGAGAGGCCACCCGTATCCACCTGGAGGATGTGTGGGGCTTCAGACAACACCAGAAGTGTAGAACCCACAATTACAGAGAAGTACAAAATAACGTGATGAACAAAAAATGGACACAAGAAGCTAGTTGGAATAGGTAGGTGGCCACCAATATCCACCTAGATCAACTAGTCCTCATAGCTTCCAATAGGGTAGTATTTTTCTTTAATGGCATCTCGGAAAGAATCCGATGTAGGGGAAACCACAAATAATGCAAATTCTTCTATTTCCATTTTCTCAGAGTATGTGTCCCACTAGTCCTTACCATGGGGGACAACCTTGAGTAGTGCAAAATTAATATTTTCCCTCTCGGAAGAATTATGAACCGAAAAATACCGTTCGAGCTAATTCAACCAGTTATCTACAACATCTGCATCTATCAATCCTTCAAATAATGGAATATCAAAATTTACCTGTACCTTGAAGGGAGTTGCATGGCCGCTTGATGAAGATGCTTCTCCTATGGGTAGTCACCGAAGGATCTACACAAAGTTGTCCATCATTTCTTTCCTTTTTCATGCAAGGGCATCCTCGAGAAACATTTTAAAAGGATCTCTTGCTCCATCATGTTTATTTTTATCTCCCATGGGTTGTTGTCAGGCTCGACGCAACCGATCTTGTAACAACTCAATTGGTTCGAGTCCCGACTTCTTGTACCCAGATCTTGTCGGGGACATGCACAAAGAAAAATAAATGAAGAGTAGACCGCTCTGATACCATTGATGCGTATTTAGTAGCGGAACGAACTGATTAACATACCGAATACAATAAACACAGAGATATGAAGAACAACACAGATATCAAATGAACAATACCTTCTATTGAATTAATGAAATAGGATGAAACTCTAAAACTACAGAACTAAAACACTTCCTTGAATAGTGGTAGCTATCTCTGAAAAGAGATGTGGTTGCTATGCGCATCCGTATGAGAAGAATTATTACAATGAGGCTCCAGAGGCCTTTTTTGTATTACTCATGAATGTCAAAACCCTAAACAACCAAAAACCTAACCCTAGGAGGTGAAACACGAAAATTCATGTGGGCCCCTATCTGTAAGTTGGTACCTCAACTTCCGAGGGTCGTAAAATTTGCATACGACCTCTATTTTAGGTGCGTGATAGCCTGTTGCAAAGGTATTTTAGAGAGCTACACATTACACCATCAAGCTCTGACTCTATTTATATTTTGACTGTGGTGAGCCAAAAAAACATTGTTTAGGCCTCCAAAACGGCCCTGGAAGTACATCAAGATGTGTCGACATGAAAACATCTAATATAATCCAGTTGTATTAGGTGAGAGGCCACCGATATCCACCTGGAAGATGTGTAGGGATTCAGATAGCCCCATAAGTGTAGAACCCACAATTACAAATAAGTACAGAAGAACGTGTTGAACTAAAATCTGACAAGAGAAGCTAGTTGGAATAGGTGGCTGGCCACCAATATCCACCTGGATGAGACTATCACAATGTAACCCTACAACTTGGTGTACAAACCCAATATATGAACACATTCTTTGTAATCATACAACTTCCTTACTTGCATGAGTGGCTACCATGTATTCAACTTTTGTAATTGAGAGTGCAACCAGAACCTGTCTCTTGCTCATCCAATTGATTGTTCCTCCAAATAGATTAAACATATAACTAGCTGTATATCATTTGTGATCCATATCTATATCCGTGCATCAAGAAAGCCATGTGCATCTAACACTTTGTTTGGTCTAAGTTTTCCTTAATAGCAGATTGCATACTTTGTAGTTCCATGCAAATACTTGAAAACCCTCTTTATAATTGTGTGATACTCCTTCCTCTTTTAGTGTCTTAGGACATTGATCTATAAATAAATTTCTACCTATAAAAATACACAACATAATGCTAGAAATATTATAGCTAGTAAAAAATAGATAATTATGAAAATTTATCTATAAATATATAAGAAAAAAAACATTATGAAAAAAATATATATATTTTTTAATACTATGAAAAATATAATTTTATATATATATATATATATATATATATATATATATATTATAAATTACAAACTCGTATTCACTTTCTAAAAATATATACTATATATCTTCCAAGAATAATAAAATCATAAAAGTTTTAAAACTTAATACATTTCTCTATATATAATTGAATTCATGCATACAAGTCTTTACAATTTGAAGAAAATATATGCACACATCATAGATGGGTATTGAAATTATGACTTAGTGACACTAAATAAAAATATTATAAGTATATAATTGAATTCATACTTAAAAGCTTTTAAACAATTGAAGAAAATATATTTACTTCAAAAGATTTATACTTATTGACAATGAACACATTTAATAGGTTTTTAGTGCTTAATCAATTTTGTATGGACAAGATTAAATATTGATGGAATATTCTTAGTTGTCCCAATAAATCAATGGTTGTGATTTCAACCACTAACTTTCTCACTATTATAAAGACATCCATTTACATGTTTATTTTTTTACTTTTACTTGATCATATTTAAAATTTACTATGGTGGTTAGCTAATTACCACGTGTAAGTGATTAACAAAGATTAAGATTTTGTTATAAAGTGGACACATGTGAATATGGAACGCAATCATTTATGGCCATATGCAACCGTGAGTTTCATTTTATGACCACTTTTCATTTTACCAACCACGAGTTTGGGAGGAATGAAAAACAGAACGATGAGCTTTTTTCTTTTAAAACTTTTATTATTTCTCCTTAACAAATAAAGAGAAGCTTTTCGGTGCTCAAAACCCTGGTGTGACGATAGAGTTTCGGCTTTTGTTGAAGCGTTCAAAGGTTTTCCTCCAAATTTGAGCGGAAGCGTGGATTTGCGGTGAGCATAACCTGTTTTTAGTGAGTTTTTGAACGGTGGACACTGTTTTTTTTCGGATTCAGACCCGATATTCTGTGAATTTATTGGCATCGTAGTTTGAGTTGGTATGTAAAAGTTGCATTGGGATTCATTGCTGACGAAAGAACTTGGTTTGTTGAAATGCGGAGAAAGTAGGAACATTCTTACTGATTTCCAAGAGTGTGAGTTTGTGTTAAGAAGTGGTATACGTCGAACCTTTCGGCGTTTACCAACCACGAGTTTGTAGCTGTATTAGTTACACATCATAGATGATACTGACATCATAACTTATGCACACAACTTTACTTTATATATATATATATATATATTAAACGTGTATAAATATATAATTTAACTCATACATACAAATCTTTACTTATCTGAATAAAATATATGAAGACATCATAGATGATACTGACATCATGACTTATGAACACAACTTTACTTTTATATATATATATACTAGCAACAACCATTTTTATGTAAAAAGTGGTTGATATACGCCGATCGGCGCCATTTTTTCACTTTTTTTTAATTAATGGCGCCGATCGACGTATATCAACCACTTTTTACATAAAAATGGTTGTTGCTAGTTGACGGCCGACATGCATCGCCACAACCATGAACATACTTTTATACAATTTAAATGTAATATTTAAATATTATTTAGTAATTACTTAATTACTATTTAAAATAAAATAATTAAAAATTTAGTTAATATTCATATAAAATTAAATAATTTAATAATAATACTTTAATAATAATAAATAATAATTTAATTATTAAATAATAGTAAATTATTATTTCTTTATAAAAAATATTAAACAATAAATAAATTATTAGAAATTGATTATTGAATTATAGAAAATTAATTAATTAAAAATTATATAATAATATTTATTAATTAATAATAATTAAATTATTAATTCTCAATTGATTATAGATAATAAAATTAATATTAAATAAAAAGTATTTATAAACTAGAAAATAATATCGAGAAATAAAAAAAATTAATAAAAAATAAATGCATTATTAAAATAATACAATAATAATGGAAAAAATACATTTATATATTATAAATTAATTTATAAAAAATAAAATAGTAAATAACAAAGTATTTAATAAAGTTAATAAAAACAAAAATAATAAAGTATTAGATATAATAATAAGAAAGTAATAAAAAAATAAGGACATTGTTAAAATAATACATTATATATAAATAAGGAAGATAACATTAATAATGTATAAATACAGTAATGTATTAATTAATTAATATATTAGTTAATGAATTAAAAATATTAAATAATAACTAAAATACTAAAAATTATTATTTAATTATCAAAAATTAATGAATTAGAAATTATTTAATAGTAATATTTATTAATTAATAATAATAAAATTATTAATTCTCAATTGATTATAACTAATAAAAGTAATATTAAACAAGAATTGTTTATAAATTAGAAAATTATATATAAAAATAAAAAAAGAATAACAAAATAAATACATTATTAAAATAATACATTAATAACGAAAAAATATATTTGTATATTATAAATTAATTTAGAAAAAATAAAATAGTAAATAACAAACTATTTAATAAAGTTAATAAAAATAAAAATAATAAAGTATTATATTTAGTAATAAGAAAGTAATAAAAAAAATAAAGAAATTGTTAAGATAATACATTAATAATGTATTATTTAATAAATAAAGGAAGACAACAATAATATTGTATAAATACATTGTCCCCGAGGTGTATGCCAGTTGGTGACGGAGTGTGTTGTTAAGCCACTCCATGATGTTAAAGTCACCGGTTTGAAACCTGCGAGGACAAAAAATCCAACCATGTTAAGGGTTGGTGTGGCTCAGGCCGAGTGCGATCCCCGGGTGATTTTGACGGCTTAGATGCCCCTGAGTCGCGCTTTCTCAAGCCAAGTCCTGCACAAATTAACAAACAAAAAAAAAATATTGTATAAATACATTAATGTATTAATT
Organism: Picea mariana; assembly: GCA_032191745.1. Classification (NCBI taxonomy): domain Eukaryota; kingdom Viridiplantae; phylum Streptophyta; class Pinopsida; order Pinales; family Pinaceae; genus Picea; species Picea mariana. The sequence continues at coordinate 17,386 of JASDQU010347755.1, forward strand.
AATTAATACTTTAATGAAATGCATAAATAAAGTATCAATATATTAATGTATAACCTAATATACTAATATATTAATGTAACATGTAAATAATAAATATTTTAAGAGTTGAATTTATTAATAAAAATATAAATTAATAGATTACAAAATTATTAAAATTAGTCAATTATTAATTGTTTAATAAAACATATATACATTAATAAAGTATTAGAATTTCAAAAAATACAATAATACATTAATGTGTTAATGTATTTAATACATTAATACATTAATGTATTAATACATTAATCTATTAATGCATTAAATACATTAATGCATTAATGTATTAATACATTAATGCATTAACACTATAATGTATTTAATGCATTAATACATTAATGTATTTAATACAGTACTGTATCTAATAAATTATTGTATTAATACATTAATGTATTTAATGTATTTAATACATTAATGTATTAATGCATTAAATACATTAATGTGTTAATGTATTTAATACATTAACATATTAAATACATTATTAATGTATTTAATACATTAACGTATTAAATACATTATTATATTAATGTATTAATACATTAATGAATTAAATACATTAATGTATTAATGCATTAAATACACTAAT
>JASDQU010347757.1:0-12334 GCA_032191745.1 Picea mariana
GAGATGAAGGACGTTGGATTGATGCATTACTTCTTGGGATTAGAGGTGTGGCAAAAACTAGGGGAGATCTTCCTCAGACAAGGGAAGTATGCAGTTGAGATACTAAGGAGATTCTTTATTATGGACTGTAAGTCCATGACTACACCTATGACCACCAATCTGAGTACGTTGGGGGCTTCAGATTCAGAATTGGTGGATGCCATGATGTATAGGCAGTTGATTGGCTCATTGATGTACTTGGTTAATATCATACCAGCTAACTATTTTGCTGTCAACACCTTGAGTCAGTTCATGGTAGAGCCGAGGTAGGTGCATTGGGTTGCAGCAAAACATGTGCTCAGGTACCTTCGAGGTACAACTAGATTTGGTCTGAGATATGTTGGAGGTGATGGAGTGAGGATGCATAGATATTTAGACTCAGGTTGGGAAAGCAGTGCAATTGATAGGAAGAGCACTTCTGGTGGTTGTTTCAGCTTGGGATCCGTAGTGGTTTTTTGGTATGGTAGGAAACAAACTTTTGTGGCACTCAGTTCAGTAGAAGTTGAATACATGGCAGCAAGTTTGGCAAGTTGTGAAGCTATCTGGCTTCGCAAGCTTATTACAGGATTATTTGGTCCGGAGTTGAAGCCCACCGTGATTCACTGCGACAATCAGAGTTGTATCAAACTCTCAGAGAATCCAGTGTTTTACGACAGGTCAAAACACATAGAGATCAGATACCACTTCATCAGAGACAGAGTACAATGTTGATATTATGGTAGCTGCAGGAGGTATTAAACCTCCACGTGTAACTTTGACAAGAATAGAATATTTCGGGAAGCAAGAAGAAACCCTAAAGCATTGGACATAACCCTAGAAGACAAGTCGACTAAAGAAAATAATTAATATTGAGTTTTTAGCCTCTAGAAAGAGAAGTCGGCGTAGACAGCTAAGGAAGAGCAGTATAAATACAGGATGCCAGAGCTCATTTGGACACACACAGCTCGCAAATGCAGAAATTTAGTAAGTGCGCACTGCAGAAATTTAGTAAGTGCGCAAGTTTAGAGAGTAGCTGCAGCTGCAGCAACTGCAACTAGTATTTTCAGTTTTAGGCTTGGACTTTCTCTTGGTTATGGTTTGGACTTTTTGCTTGGTACGCTAGCTCTGGAGAGTGGTACACTACCTTGATTGGCTTTTGGACCTAGGGTTTGCTTCTAGAATTATTCTCTTTGTCAAGGTTGAGGTGCTCGGGGGTGGTAGGGTGACAATATTGCTATATTGTCTATGGTTAAACGAGCACACCTATTATTTCTAACAGGTTAAGGGCCCACACTATTTTCGGACAGTGTAACCGCTGGAAGATAAATTGGGAGGATTTGCTTAGTTACAGTTATAGTTGCAGTCAAATTTTTTTGCTGTAACAACGAAACCCTAACCCTCTTGTTAAGGCACCTTAAGTGAAGAGGTTGACCTAATTCCTGGATAGCCTAGTGTGCCCTAGCCTAGTGCACCTCCTAGTACTCTCAACAAGCTAAGACGTCAAGTTAGAGTTTTTGGTCAAAGTCAAAGGTTGACCAAGTCAAAGAAGTCATGACTTACTATATGAAGTCAGAAAACAAGTTAGAAGGGGTTTCTAACTTTAGAGCATGGAAGACAAGGATTGATCTCGTCCTTGCCAAAGATAAAGTGTTGGATATCATGAGAGGGAAGATCGTGGAACCACAGTTTGAAGAAGGAAAAGAAAAGGAACCTCAGAACGTCGTAGTTATGGAGAAGTTCAAGAACAATGACATCAATGCCATGAGTATCATAGTGGACTCTGTCATCTTGACTCATCTAAGAAGATGTATGATCTCCCTAACTAACCTCTTCTCATTTAGAAACTTTGGACAAGTAATGAGTTTGAAGAATGAGCTCCGTGACATGAAAATGAATGATGATGACATCAAAACATCATACTTGGTAAGAATCTCTCAGTTAAGAGATCAACTACAAGCTATTGAAGAAATCATTTCAGAAAAGGAACTGGTAAATATAGTACTCAATGGCCTTCCCAAGGCATGGAATGCATTTGCCGCAAGCATGAACACAAGAAAGGAGTATCCCACATTTGAGGAACTTTGGACTTGCTGTGCACAAGAAGAATCAAGGATTAGCGCAAAAGAGAAATTCCAAAGGAAAGATAATGATCAAACCTCACAACAAAGTTCAAGAAATTCAGGAATAAGAAGAAGTTTGACTCGAGGAAGAAACCAAATCAAGAAAAGGATATGTCAAAAATACAATGCTTCAACTGTCGAAAATATGAATCACTGTCCTGAGTTAAAGAAAAGGAAGGAAACACACGAAGCAACAATTGTCGAAGAAAGGGAACCCTCAAAGAAAGTCAAACAAGATGAAGCAATATTTCTTCTTCTAAGTCAAGGTAACAATATCCTTCAAAGTTCTTGTACATACCATGTTTACATAGTTTCTGTACATATCATGTATATCTATTTCTTAGAAGATAAGAAGTTCAAGTGAAACAATACCTATGGAAGAATAACAAGATAAGGATTCCTATCACGATGACTACAAGTCAAGCAATACACATGAAAAGATGAAGTATGTTGACAATCCTTGGTAACAATTCCTGTGGAAGCTATTATATAAGTAACAATTGCCAGATTAGCTAAAATCATAATCAAACTTGAAGAGACCCAGAAGAAGTCAAAACAGAAAGAAGTCAACAATCAAGAGGAAATTAGAAAAAGACGTGTCACACTTTGCAGAAGGCAACAAGGATGCAAACATAAGCGTGGACTCTCTTAGTTGGAGGGAGCTGATTACAAAATTCCAAAAGAAGAGCATGCATTCATGCATGAAGCAAGGATTAGGAGGGAGCTAATCCTAAATGATATGATCCATTGAGGATTATGAAGTATCTATCCATGTTCCCATTGAAGGTAGCAACCATGATAAGCAACACGTGTTTAGAAGAAATCTTCTTTGAAAAGAAGCCTTGAAGTATCCTTGGTTGTCCATCTACATCCATGATCCCATGATGAAAGGAAGAAGTTGGAATCTTCAGGGCATGGAATCTATAGGAGACTCCATGGACCCAAGAGCTAAAGAGAAAGATGAGGAGGAACATGAAGATTCCAAGAAAGAAAGAAAAGCCAGAACAATGAGTTATTATATCGAGAATCACAATGACTACTAGCTTGGTTTGAACCCACTAGAAGTAATGGAGCAGAAGAAATGGAAGTTATGATAAAGAACAATGTATGTACGAAAATGTGAAAAATACTTATGAATGGAAGCATTGCAAGATTCAAAGGTTCTTCCAGAAGGAGGGAGAAGACTATGACAACAGCGTGTTCCAGTAAACCAGACATACCTCTTGCAGTAGGCATGGATTGGAATTTACATGTAAAAGACTGTTCTTCCCAATAAAGCAAGTGAGAAAGAAGCTTATACCAGAAAGAGACCCATGTATGCAGATATAAGAAGACCTTGCATAGATTCAAACTACTTGATGCAGAGTATCTCATATATAGCAGAAGTGTGGTGAAAACTTTCTATGACAGAGATAGTGTATCAGAATAGTTACTCAGAAGTCTGGGATGATGGATTGCTAATCCATGGCAAACTCTCTTGATGACAGAAGAAGTGCTACTTGGATATGTTTCAGTTTGAGTCTTGCCACGATATCATGAGCTAGTAGGTAACAAAACTGCTGAATTCGACCATGTTATATTGTAATGATCAGAACTATAAGAATTCTTCAGAGAAAACCAGTGTTCCATGACAGACCGAAGTACATTGAGATCAAGCATTATATTCTCCGTGATGAAGTCTAGAAAAGAGAAGTGGTTCTCCAAATATCTCCACAGATGAGCATATAGCAAATATTTTGGTAAAGCCTCTGTCCAAGATGAAAAGTTTGCGTACTTAAGAAACAAGCCGGGGCTAGTGGAGACGAATTCCTTATTGAAAAAGGAAGAGATTGCTTCCAGGTTGGGAGGGAGCATTGATATGTTATTGATTTATGGACAATCATTTTTCAGTTTGAAAAATGGTCCAGGATGAGCAGTTCCTTTCCAATTCAGAAAGTGGTTTGAGATTTCTAACGGACAAGCATTTTCCAGTTCAGAAAATGGTCGAGATCGGACAATCATTTTCGTAATGAAAATAGTCCGATAGATTGCTGATGTACCATAAACAACGATTCCCCTTATGGCTAGTGTGGGGGAATGGTCTAGGACAATCATTCTTCTTGGCAGTCACTCTGAGCTGTGGTCAAGTAGAATGGTCCGCCTCGCCAAGCAGTCATTCTTTCGAAGTTCACAATTGTGAGCAGCGTTGAAGAATGGTCCGTTTTGGAGGTTGGTGCAGGACAGTCATTTCCATTAGGAAATGGTCTGGACAATCATTCCCTAGGTAAAACTCATTCTCTCTAGGTTGCACTATGATTAGTGCCAGAGGAATGGTCTAGGTTCAACAATCAGGGACATGCATTCCCTAGGGCAGACTCATTCTCTCCAGGTTGCACTATGATTAGTGCCAGAGGAATGGCCCAGTTAGGTTAATGGTCCAGGCTCAGAAATCAGGGACAATTATTCTTCTGTGCTTGAGAAGAATAGTCTAGATAGCCCGTGGTTGATGTTTTACTTTTTGAGGACATATGCTCTTCCGGATCTCACATATGTGAGTGGAAGAATGGCCCAGATGACTCAATTTATATCATGATATTGTTTTATGCAGGTTGATATCAGATGATATGATTGTTGTGGAGACTGTATGTCTCTGGACAATAGATGTATGCTACTGTGGTGGATGCGTTCCACTGGTTGTGACTATGCGTCACTAATTAAGTAGCCGTGTGCTACTTGGTGTGGTTGTGTACTACTATGACTAGACACAATTGTGTTCTATTGAATGACATTGTTNGATATGTGAGTGGAAGAATGGCCCAGATGACTCAATTTATATCATGATATTGTTTTATGCAGGTTGATATCAGATGATATGATTGTTGTGGAGACTGTATGTCTCTGGACAATAGATGTATGCTACTGTGGTGGATGTGTTCCACTGGTTGTGACTATGCGTCACTAATTAAGTAGCCGTGTGCTACTTGGTGTGGTTGTGTATTACTATGACTAGACACAATTGTGTTCTATTGAATGGCATTGTTTTGATTGCCATGAAGACTATCGGTAGTGTTGGAAATGATTATGAACTGGATGGATAGTCAGTGTGCTGGTGTATAGACATTCTCCAGGCGGAAAATGGTCTAGGACATTTATTCTTCTAGGACATATGTCTGGATTAGAAGAATAGTCCTTGTAGCCCATGGCGTGGATTCCAACATCTTTTGGAATATTTATTCTTCTAGGACATATGTTCGGATTAGAAGAATGATTCTTGTATCACTCTGTGGAGTGAGTGACTTATCCAACATCATGCCTAATTACTCAGATGGAGTATGACTTTGAGAGATGATACAACTAATGCTATCAGATGATACTAATGATGGTGCCCGTAATTTGATCATGAGATAGCCTGTGTGGCTATGATGATGCTACCTGTTGAATGGTATGTTTGTGCTCAAGACCATTACCTTTAAATATCTCCCTAGTTAGGAGGGAGTGTTGATATTATGGTAGCTGCGGGAGGTATTAAACCTCCACGTGTAACCATGGCAAGAATAAAATATTCCGGGAAGCAAGAAGAAACCCTAAAGCATTGGACATAACCCTAGAAGACAAGTCGGCTAAAGAAAGTAATTAATATTGAGTTTTTAGCCTCCAGAAAGAGAAGTTGACCCAAAAAACCAAGGAAGAGTAGTAGAAATATAGGATGCCATAGCCCATTTGGACTCACACAACTCGCAACTGCAGAAATTTAGTGCACACTGTAGAAATTTAGTAAGTGCGCAAGTCTGGAGAGTAGCTGCAGCTATTGCAGCTGCAGCTGCTGCAACTGCAGCTGCTGCAACTGCAGCTGCAGCTATTGCAGCTGCAGCTGCTGCAACTGCAGCTGCTGCAACTGCAGCTGCAGCTACTGCAGCTGCAACTACTGCAACTAGTATTTTCGGTTTTAGGCTTGGACTTTCTCTTGGTTATCGTTTGGACTTTCTTCTGCTTGGTACGCTAGCTCTGGAGAGTGGTATGCTACCTTGATTGGCTTTTGGACCTAGAGTTTGCTTCCAGAATTATTCTCTGTCAAGGTTGAGGTGCTCGGGGGTGGCTTTGGCCTATGGTTGGATGACAATATTGCTATATTGTCTATGGTTAAATGAGCACACCTATTATTTCTAACATACAGAAGGGAGTAGAGAAGCTCCAACACATTTCCACTGATGAGCAGATTGCAGACATTCTCACCAAACCCCTAGTGAAGGGGAACTTTGTCTACTTTAGAGACAAACTAGGAGTGATGAAGAATACCTCTCTCGCTAAGAGGGAGTGTTGATGATTTTGTAGCTTTAGGAGGTGTTCCCACAAGAGGCCAAGGTGTCAGGCATGTGGGAATCTTCGTTGGCACCAGATCAACCTTTCATTTTAGTGGAAACACCCTTGGGATGAGGCTAGGGTCTCATGGACAAGTTGATGGACTTTGTGGGCTTGTGTTGGGGTTTCACACCTACAAAGAAGAATAAAATATTCTAATTAATTGTTGAGTTTAGGAGGGATTCCTAAAATCACTCATTGGACTCCTATATAAGGAGAGGAGAGATTGTGATAAATCTCATTGTGACACTATGGAGTTAGCATAAGTGAGTAAACACTTGTGCTAGGAGGATGAAGATTTCAGCAAGGGAATTTTTGCACGTAGGCAATCTGGCCTAGGGTTTCTGGTCATTCTATTTTCTGTTCATGGCAGGGAGAACCACATGTGTGAGAGGAGAGAGGCCGCACGTGTGGAGAAGAGAAGCTACGGCTGAGAAGAACAGGCCGCACGGGTGGAGAAGAGAAGCTACAGCTGAGAAGAACAGGCCGCACGTGTGGTACAGTTTGTATGAAGCACATGTGCGGACCGTACATGTTCATATAGCAAGAAAGGAAGTCACAAGTGTGAAGATAAACAGACCACACGTGTGAGGACAGGCTGGCTGCACGTGTGAGAAATTCTGGGCAGAATTTAGGCCTCACTTGTGAAGGAATTTTGGTAGGAAACAGGTCCGTACAGGCCGTCAGTAGCTGTATGGCTGACATCAACAGGCTGTATAGGCAACATTTAGCAGGTTTGCTAATTGGGAATTTTTCCGAGTAATTTGCTGAGTTTGGTTGCTGATTTTCTGAATAGGGAAGGACATATTTTTTCCTCTGTTTTGATGATTTTCCTGGTTGTAAGATGGCTGGTTTTGCCTTCAGAAAATTTCTGAAATTGACATTTACAAAAAAAAAAGATTTGTCTCCAATGAGTGGATGATTTATCTCAGATCTTGATGTTTCCGCTGTTGTAATTTTCTGTCATAATTTCGGTGTAAAATTGTTCAGTGATATCAGTTAGGGTTTATTGTTTGATCACTAGGAAGTAATTTTCAGATCTGACATTAGTCACATAGAAAGTGCATGTGAAAATTGACACGAACTTGGGGAAATGTGCTCTCAAAGAAGGGTGCATGAGCACTTTAAAATATTTGGTTGTACCTATTAAGAAGGCTAGCAAGAAAGAAAGAGAAAACCATGTGGTGTGATAGATCCACATTCACATCCCTAACACCATATCCACCATAATATGTCCATATAGTCCATGACATCAACAATAGCTCAAAATTGCAATGTTCCCCCAAGTTTCCGCAACGTGGGAGCACGAGAACAGGGAAATGTACATTGGGGATGTGTGGAGACCCCCCGCCCAATTTTTAGGGAATTTCATAGGGGATGAGGAGTCATTGGGGTCCTTAGCATAGGTGGCCCCATCTCCAAAATAAAAAAAAAAGTTCCCAAAAATAACAATTCATCACATGTAAATTCATCATTGTGCAATGTAAATACTAAATTCAAATTTGTAAATGATAGAAACAGAATTGATCAATCACTATTGTTATTATCATATTTCACATTGAATGAATGATACATGCACATCAAATTTATAACTTATAACAAAATGAAATACGTTGATTCAAATTCCAAATGGTACCAAGTAAATACTAAATAATAGATACCTCAGTCTGAAATTTCTCTCTTATATTGTAGTAATGCCCTTAATCATGGGTTCTGAAAAAGACTTTTCATGTCATTCCCATTTAGGTCCGATTCGGATTCCTCCGCTGTTTCCTCTTCTTCCCGAACCTTTCTCTCGGAGTGATAAAGAAGATGGTACACCCGAATCGTATTCTTCGAGTGCTTATTGCTTGCCAGAAATCCTACTTCTGCAATTGGTAGGTCACTGGGTTATTAGAAAAAGTTGTGTTTTCCGTAGTTTTCCCATGTTACAACTTCCGTACCAATTTGATCGATCCGAAATGAATTGGTTAAACATTCCACCAGGGAGCCCGATCTTTACTCTTATTTTGCATATTAAAATTACTCAAAATAATAAAGAGTGACAAGTCAAAGACTCAGTCATCAATATCTAGAGTCAAAAGTTACAATTGAAAATTAACAATGGACAGTGAAAACTAAAGTAGCTAAAAGAAATCAATTTTTCTGCAGCGGCAAATTTATGGTTGTTTGATATTGTTTTTGAGGATGAAGATTTATGAAATTGATCTGATGTGTGAAATGGAAGATGAAATAAGGATTTTTGAAGCTTTCATATGAAGAGCTGCTTGATGACTGGACTAAAGGCAATGGGTTTGCCAATCTTTTCTATTGTTTAGGATTTTTATGGACATTATTTTCAACTGTTTCTATCTTTGGTGGACCTACAGCAACTAGTTTAATGAACATGCAGCAACCTAATTGACTTTTCTGTCTGTCGTGAAAGGGGCTACTAGGCTGAAGATTTTCTAGAAAATCAAAAGTAATGACACTTCTACAAGGTTTTAATTTTTTAGTAATAACACACAAGTCTATTTGTCTTTGACGATAATGACAAAACATCTAATTGGAAATTTATTAGTGCATCTGCTTTCAGCTTAAAGAACTCAATTCTGTAACATTTCAAGGAACTTCTTGTTCTTAAACAACTTTTAATCTCAGTGTCATCTGCAAATTTTCTCTTTGTGGTCGCATTTGATTGCAATTGCAGCATTTCTATAATTTCATATCATTTATTTCAAATTGGAGCTAATGATTCCCTCATCATTTTAATAAATGTGCAGAATCTGCTCTTTATACATGATATAAACAGCCATTTCCATCTTTATAGGTGTCTTCAACTCATGGTTGTCTAATTTTCTCTGCAGAAAAAGCAGGAAGATGCTATTGCTTCTCAAATTTTCTTTCCAAGCTTAGAGGTATGTATAGAATTTAGATATTATATGGTGCCTTGCAGACTTTTTCTTCAGTTGTTTATATAGTTATTTCATTTTTCAGTTAAGGTCTAAAGTGTAGAAACTGTGGTCTATTGTGGGGATACATTTGGTTCTGAATCCACCCACCCTTTTTGCCAGCTGAGAGCATGTTGTCTTTGCATATTTAACCTTGATTTCCAGCACTGTCTGTACTTTCAAGGTTCACAGCTAATCCCCATGATTAAATCTCCCAAATTGATCTGGAAAATATTTTTGATATACATCTGAGTCTCACAGCTAAAATCGTAGTGGCTTCTGAAGAGGTACTTATTTCTTTAAAGAACACAAAATGCCATTTATACCAATTTGGAAGTGTCAGATAAGTAAATATAACTCTTAAAGTTGTGGTCTAAATATTTGCAGAAGTGCATCACAAAAAGTTAAGTGTAAACATTGACACTTGTGTACACTGAGACAAATTATTAATATTTTGGCCAAACACTGACACCTATGCTCAAGTTCTTGCTCCCTGTCTCATGCAAACATGGACACCCATGCCTATTCTCTTGTTGGGTAATAAAAACCTGAGTGTTTGTGTGCTCAATTATGAGTTTTCTAAATTTATTCATGTGGATAATATTTTTCTTTCTGATTTGATGTGGCAGGAGTCCGTGTTAGTTCGCTGGAGTAGTCTTCCTAGAAAAACAACTAAGCTCTATTTTGCTCTAAGAAGTGTGTGCTTCACTCAGTTTGTTATGTCTTTATTTATTTGAATCTTTCGTTCATTATTTAATATTTATGTATCTCTTGCTGATTGGTTTTTGCTTCTTGTTTAAAATATTAGACTTGTGGAGTTCTCCTCACCTTACATGCTAAAGACTACTCTTGTCTACATTTTGTTGTAACAGAAAAAATTGTAACATCTTTACATGGGATATGTTTTAACCTGCATAGTATAAGGCCTAACATACTCCAGATGTTACCAATATAGCAAGGGTGCCATAATATTTAACCTACCACATTTAGATCAAAGCTGAAATGTGTCAAGACATTGACATAATGCTATGCTAGCTCTCAGGTCGAGGACTGCTAGACCTAAGGGAATGTCGGCATAAGCACAACTTGCATTGTTGGCTTGGAAACCACCTAGGGCTTGCATGCGTTTAAAGCTAGGCCACCTCCACAGTGCAATTGTAATAGAGCTCTTGGCAGCAAATAAATCCATACCTTAAATCAACTATACTAAAACTGTGGGGAAAATGCTTTGAATATTTGGGATAACATCCAATCCAGCAAAATGGACATCTCATCTGCTAAAACTTAGTGAGATTCTCGCCTTCAAGCTAGCTATTTCATCACATTTATTGCTGCAGTCACATGAGAATTATCAGTTAATAACATGTAAAGTATTTACACTAGCTTCCAAACATGGGACTCAATGCATGTCTCGGCAAGAGCTGCAAGTATCTTGACAAAAATATTCTCCAAGGTCTTCAATCAGTCCTTATGCCATTGTACTGCATACAGACGAACCCTAGATTTAACACACTATTATTATAGGCTTACATTATATAACAGAAAATAGACATCCTTTCTGTCCATTCACAGCATAACATTGTTTAATTTTTACTATATTTATTTTATATATCATCACGTACCCTATGTTTCCTTCATACAAGAAGTTAAAGTTTAAGGAAATACAGATCTGCAACCTATCTTAAATAAGCAATACAGAATGCATAAGATGAAGTTTTGTTATGCTTGCAGTGATGGTACGTCTTACAAGTGCCGTGGGACCTCAATAACATAGTTTTTTGCAATTTGGGATGCTATAGAGCTGGAGAATTCATATTATAAACTTCACCATGGGGGGAAATGTTAGTGTTTGTAGCTCGGACAGGTATTTCCGTAAGGGTGTCTACTTGCGGAAATCGTCATTAAATGTATCCTATACCTTTCCTAGAATTCACTTTATTAATTTATTAATAAAGTGAATGTCTTTTATTAAAGTGGTTTTTAATTAATAAAGTGGCTAAGTTAAAGTCACTTAATGATTTAATTAAAAGAGAGTCGTTGATCTCACGATCTAATCTTGACTGTTGAGATTAGGTAAATGGGTCAAGTAAAATCAAAGAGGGTAAAAGAAAAAGACACAATGAGGACTCATTTCACAAGTCATGTGAGGTGAAGGAGAAAACTCAGAATTTATTTTTGGGCTTGGCAAGAAAGAAAAATAGGCAGCACGGAAATCGAGGCAACACAGATTTTGAGGCTACACTGATTTCGACGCAACACAAAAATCAAGGCAGCACGTGAGAGCTTCAGAAATTTATTACAGCAGCAGATTGGCCATACAGATCCGTACAGACAACCTCAGTGATCAACAACACACAAATCGAGGAATTGTAATTTATCAGGTTTGTGGGGTGTTTGTGGTTTTATTTCTCAGAGCCATTTTCCCTGTGAGGGGAGCTCTTGTAGGTTATGTTTTTCCTCCACTGGTGGATCACTATTTCAGAAAGAACATATAGAGGCACCTAGGCCGAAGACATGGAAAGCTGAAAGATGTGCATGTACGTGCAAATATGAACTCCTGATCCTCCTTCATAGTGTAAGCATCACTCAACGACACGAGCAACATATGACACTCATGGAATTTGGACGGGCCTGTTAGATGTCCTTGAGAAGCATGTTGCAAGTTGGTAAGTCCGTCATCATGGTGAGTATCGATTTAATATCTAAGGCAGTGTTGCCAGAGCGTGGGAGCGAAGCGGGAGCGGGAGCATGGGAGCGCATTTTTCAAAAAATGGTCGGGAGCGAAGCATCTCCGGAGCGTTTATATATATATATATATATATATTAAAAAAAAACATGTAGAATGCCAAACTAGATGCAAAATTTATGAAACATGTATGTTTGTGATACTTCCAATATATGAAATGCCATCTAAATTCCATATTATCC
>JASDQU010347758.1:0-12334 GCA_032191745.1 Picea mariana
GTTTATGAAGTTTACATTAATTAAAAAAAAAATCAAAATCAAAATACTCCACACAAAAATCTGGTGAAAGTTGTAATACACACATCTTACCCCACTTTTAAAAAATGACAACTAAAAAGTTTATGAAGTTTACATTAATTAATAAAATATCACAGAATATATATGATTTAGAGTGTTTAGGAAATAGAATAATTTAAAAAGTTCACAATTGTCTTATAAATTACAATTTTTTGAGAATTGAATATTGTATATTATTAGTTTTTTGCTAAAGACTTGGGACTATAGTAATGAGTTTGCTCTTTAACTCTTATTAATTTTTGATTGAATTTATATTTATATGATATATTCAATATATAATATAAAAAATTAATATATACATTTTTTATATAAAAAAATTATTTAAATAATAATTATTATTTTAAACTTATATAATTTTAAATAATAATTGTTATCAATTTCTAAATCAATCAGTAAACCTCCACCTCCAATAGACAAGAACTAAGCTGCCATGCAGCTCTTGTTTCTCAAACGTTGAACGTACTTACAAAAACTATAAAACATGCATATCCATAGATCATTTGGATGTCGACATAAATAAATGTGAGTATCCTCCTTTTTAATCATTGAAATTGAAAGCCTAGAAATTTCTGTCAAATTTGGCAATGAGCTGGCTACCGCGTTTTCAAATCATTGAGCGCACAAAAAAATCCGAACAATTTTTTTTATATATTAAATCATTGGATTCCGTATTCTAGTTGTTAGAATCATTATAACTTTTTTTTAAAGAGATAAAGAGCGTTTAGTATTTAGAGATGGAATGAAAATTACACATTTATATGGAATGGAAAAATAATCTTCAATTTGTTTTTCCTCTTTTCTTTTTTTAACCTAAACCATCGTTTTCGAGAAGGTTCCTTCCTCGATTTGTATGGACTGCTAATGCCTTATGGGAATAAGAGTTGTGGATTTTTGAAGTATCTTTATTTCTTCTAGTGGGACTTGATTTACAACTACCACTCTTCATAGAGGAGTCTTGGTATTCTTTTCTTCTTCTCTATCTTGTGAGGGAAGATTTGATTGTTCAATCACTTCTAGAGAGGTATTTTTCTTCTTCTATGAAATTGTTGTGTGTCGATATTATGTGTTTTGATCTTCTTCATCATTTGAGGATAGTTGCTCACTTGATTGCCAGTGTTTTGGTTTTGGTTGATGTCTTTTGTTTCTTTTTAAAGTTGTATTCTCATCATCCAAAATCTGAGCCCATTTAAAATTTCTCAACATAGAGTCAAGCATATGTGAAAAAAACTAACTTAATCCACTCAAGATATGTTTTCAAGTAGTTGCCAATGTATTCTTGATATCTTCAAAAATTGATAAATGCCAAAAATGTAATTGTTGATTTAGAAGGCAAACCCAAACTAGCATTTTGATGACAGACATAGTGGTAGGATTGAAATTTGGGAACCACCGGGTAACAAAAAGACCTTCTCTTCCCTAGAACTAGGGACCCTTCTTAAAAACTTTTTAATAGTCAACAAAGTTTGAAAATTGAACAATAAATAAACCTTTGGAGCAGAGATATACATCAGAGTGCTTTGTCTACATCGAATAGATCCATTGGTACAAGTTTGATGTGGGCTAGATGTGGGAGGACATAAACCATTAAATTTTCAAAGTACAACAAAGGATTCATAAAATGAAAGTAGGTTTGTGATCTATAGCTCAAATACCTCCAAAATTGACACCTCTTATGATTTCTCCACAACATATACACTAGGAAAAGAAGGGTTCAAAGCAACTGAAGTAGAGGTTTTTATTTTTACTACATCCTTGAAAGAAATATAATTTGAGGATGAAGATGCTCCATTGCTTTGCTCCTCTAAGAAGACACAAAACCATAGCGATGATTGTGTTTTTGCATATGTTGGGCTTGTTATCACAGGATTGATAGTTGTGCGAAGCCCAACAAAAAATCACTAAATCTTGTGTAACTACAGGAAATCCTACCACTGTCACCTTAGTACGAAATCCCTTCATTTTCACGATGGAGGAGTTCTTTCACAGGGGAGGCTTCCTTCGTGACCTCAAGGGATCAAATTAGCAAGTTTGTTAGTCAAGCCTACCCCCCCTCCCCTTCTCTTGATCACCTAATGAAAAATCTAGGTTTGTGAAATGGATGAGGTATGGAGTTGTTTGAGTACTTGCCTAGAACAAGAACACTTATAACATATATATGATTGTTTTCCAAGTATAAGCATGCAATCAATACCTCATAAGACATTAGACAATGATAATTTTCTATAACTGGTACAAAATTACAAAATTACAACAATTTATAACAATGAGTACAAGTTTGTAACAATAATAATAAATATGTCTAAAAAATGCAACGATTGACAGTAGAAATTTAGCATAAACTTATTATATTAATGCCCAATTGTTATATGTGATTTCTAGTAAGTTTAGGCCACCTTTAGATCAATGCATGCAACAAATAAGAGAGTATTTAGATGGTTTTAGAAAACTTTTGCAACAAAAAGAAGTTTGCAATCAAATTAGCTCAAGTTAGTGTTAGTTAAGTTAGTGTTAAAATTTTGATATGCTCATTTAACCATAGACAATGTCACATCATTGTCACCCAACCATAGGCACTTACACATGCCATGCCCAAGCATAGTAACCTTTTCTTAGATAGAATGATTCTGGCAAGTCCACTCTAGAACCAATAGATAAAACCTAACTAGAAATACCATTGCTACAACAACAACACAATATCAAGAGAACATACCTCTACTACTAGAAGCGTACCTTTACCAAGAGAGGCACACAAAAGAGATACCAGAAATACTGAGAATACACTACGACAATTGATGGACTTCCCTCTCCAGNTGCATTATTGCTACAACAACAACACAATATCAAGAGAACATACCTCTACTACTAGAAGCGTACCTTTACCAAGAGAGGCACACAAAAGAGATACCAGAAATACTGAGAATACACTACGACAATTGATGGACTTCCCTCTCCAGACTTGCGCCTCCTTCTGTTGCAACTGTTGTTCCTTAGACTTGCACACTAGCTGAGTGAGCAAGTGAGAGTGTCCAAATGAGCTAAGGCACCTCCATATTTATACTATCCTGTCCAAGTGACTTTTCCAGGTGGGGATGACTTCTCTTTCTAGATCCCTCTAATTATTTATTATTATTCTCTCTGGGCTGACTTCTCTTCGAGGGTATTTCCAGTTCCACATCTGTTTAATGGTTCTTTTGCTTCTGGAATATTCTAGTCTAAGTACAAAGGTTATATCAGAGGCTAATAGCTACCGCAACTACCAAAACATCAACACTCCCTCTTAGCTAGAGAGGTATTAACTAAGATGTTCTTCATGTAATGGTCTTAATCACATCCATCCATCTCATATGGCATGGGAAAGACTCACATGGTCTTGCAGACCAATCTAGAGGTAGCATCACCATAGCCACACAAGCTATCTCATGATCAAAACAGATCATGTCACAATTATCACCATCATAGCCACACAGGCTCTGTCATAGTCACACATAGACTATCTGATGATCATGTCAGAGTCATGTATCTAGGTCCTCATTAACACATGTAGCATCTCTCTAGTGGGAACGATCTCATCATCCTCTCAAACCTTATTTCATTACATGGATTTCATCTAGCTCACACAGAACTAGGAAACCATCCAACTCACATAGAATATGGAATATGCAGTTGATCTAGTTCACAAATAACTGCACTACTACCCAATCCAAATCGAGTCTGGGAAACTGAAACTCGCCAGATCACACAGAATCAGACAATTATCCCTAGAGTTATTTCTTCTGGTTGGCACACCAGGAATCTAAACCACAGTGACTGGGCATATAACCACAAGGGTTAGGCGATGTAGTGTGCACACACTACCCATCTATCCCAAGGCTAGGAAACACCTCCAAACACATAGGTTGGCCCTCCAACTTGAAAAGTTGGGAAACTTGCCTGCCCCAAAGGCTCGACATCTGCTAACCTTGTACAAGGTCATGTTGACTAATGCCATAGTCAGTGACATGCATGTAAATGACCACCCACTGCTGCCACACTTTGCAAGCTACTGCCCCAAGAATCACATATGTGACTCATCAGCCCCTCTTACGAGGGACGTCCTTCTAGACCACACCAAGGTTGTCCCTGAATTATTCAAACTTTACCCTTGACAGAGGCTTGGTCAACACATCTTCTATTTTCTCGTTTGTGCCAATATACTAGAGCTTCACAGCTCTCTTTTGCAGCAGATATTGGATATAATGGTACTTGATCTCCATATGCTTGGACTTGTCATGAAACACTAGGTTCTCTAACAACTTCACAAAACTTTGGTTGTTTCACCATATACAAGTCACCTCTAACTATAGATCAAACAATCCTACAAGCAACTTCTGAAGCCACATTGCTTCATTGCTAGTTGAACACGCTGCTATATACTCTTCCTTAGTCATACTGAGTGCCACACTATTTTTCTTCTTGCTAAACCATGAGATCATAGTTGATCCCAAAATGAATCAAAATCCAAATGTACTGTTCCAGTTTGTGACACTACCCGCCCAATCTGAATCAGTATAGCCTTGCATGATTATCTCACAATCTGAAACATATCTGAGTCCATAGTCAACTGTATCCTTCAGGTACCTCAACACATGTTTTGTTGCAATCAAGTGAACACCTCTAGGTTTGACCATATACTGAGTCAATTTGTTTGCTTCAAAACATATCTTTGGCCTTGTGTTCGTTAAGCACATCAATGAACCAATCATCTATCTATACATGGTGGAATCCACTGTCTCTAAATATGTATCACTCAATATCTTCAGATTCCTCACCATCGGTGTACACATGGATTTACAATTCATAATTTCAAATCTCTTAAGAATCTCTATAGCATAATTTCCTTGGTTAAGGAAAATCTCACTTGGTCTCTTCCATACCTCTAGACCTAAGAAACAATGCATCATACCTAGGTCTTTCATCTCAAATTCTATAGCAAGCTTCCTCTTACTCTCAATGATGAGCTTCTCGTCCCCTGTTAGAAATAGGTCATCCACATATAATAGTAATATCACATCCATCATCTATAAACTTGGAGTAAAGGTTGGAATCTACTGTACTCTTGGTAAATCCCAAGCTCATTAGGAAACTGTCAATTCTACCATACCATGCCCTGGGTGCTTTCTTTAATCCATACAAGGATTTATTCAATATACACACGTGTCTGGTTATCATGTGTCTTGAAACCTTGTGGTTGCATCACATGCACTTCCTCTTCTATTATACCATTTAGAAAAGTTGTCTTCATGTCCATCTAGTGTACCTTCCACTTCATTAATGCAACTATCACAAATATATCTCTAATCGAATTGTATATGGCCACAGGAGAAAATGTCTCCTCATAATCTATTCCTTCTTTCTAGAAGAAAGCATGAGCCACAAACCTTTCCTTTTATTTCTCGACACTGGAATCTGTTGAATGCTTCATCTTGTAAATCCACTTGGAACTTACCACTGCCTTCTCTTTCGGTCTCAGAACCACATCCCAAACATCATTCTTTATAATGGACTGGTACTCCTCAATCATCTCAACCTTCCATTCTTTCTTCTCTAGATCCTCTTCATAACAGGTAGGCTCAGCATCAATAATGTCACTTAGCAATGCCATGTAACTAGAGTATGGTTGCAGTCTCTTGTTTCTTTGAAAGATCCATCTGGAGAACCATACTTCTTTGCATCCTGAATAATTTCTCGATCCCAAGATGGTCTTCTCTTCTTTGTATTCATCTCTTAGAATAAATCTACAGGTCTATGTGGTTCTCCCATATCATGATCTTCTAGTACAACATCATTCCCTGCATCTGTATCTGCAACTCTGGAATATTTAGGTTCCTCATCATGGACCTCATCTGAATGATTCTATCTCGATCTACTGAAAGTTGCATCCTCATCAAAGGTGACATCTTTGCTAGTCTCAATTTGTCGGTGACCAGGGATAGAGACTATGTATTCCTTCGATGTCTCACTATATCCAACAACTATACCCTTCTTTCATGAGGGGTCTTAATTCGATTTCTTATCCTTGGGAACATGCACATACACTAGACAACCAAATATCCTTAGGTGGTTGACCTCTAGCTTTTCACCTATAAACATTTCTTCTGGTGTCTTGTTCCTAAGTACACGATGGGGACTTTTGTTTTGAACATATACAACAATCCTGGCAACTTATACCCACATATGCATAGGTAAGTCTTGATCATGAATCATAGCCTTTTCTTCTTCCATTATCGTTCGGTTCTTTCTTTCTGCTACCCCATTCTACTGAGGATTGTAGGGAGTAGTGAGCTCCCTCTTAATCCCAATTTCCCTACAGAATGCTTTGAAGTCTTCTGATGTGAACTCTCCTCCATTATCATCTAAGTGAAGTGGTTGTCATTGGTCCACACATGTATGAATTCACTATGTACAAAACTCCTTTGGTTTTTCTTTCACTTCTTGGGAACAAGCTCTTCTTGATTATCAGTTTGCTCCATGTCTCAAACTCGAGGTTATTTAATATTTTTTTCTTCTACAAATATTACTGTAGCTCCCTCCTAGAGTTGTCACTGGTGACCTACTTTCAGGGTAACCTTCCTATAACACACACATATCCATGGTAACCTCCATGGAATTTGTAGGATAACCTGCCTGATACAGGAGCAACAAGAGAAAATGTATTTCCAATATAATAGTATTTTCATAAGAACATCTCTATGGTAACAAGAATAAAAGACAATTTCATGGTAATCATCGTAGTATTAACAAGGTGACCTACTTGGAAGCAAAATAAGAAATATCTCCTAGAGGAGATGTTATTTCATATTGCAAACAAGTACAATAAGCATTTATAACAATAGTACTCACATGCTACCAAGTATTTATTTTACCTAGCAGTAATAGAACCTTTCAAATATTGTTGTCACAACTATACTATTTACTTGCAGTGTAGAAATTATCAAACTTGATATGTGCAAATTGGAAACTTATCAACTTAATCAATCAAACCTGGAACCTGGAGTCTTATCTCCAAGAATGAGTGTTGTTACTTTTCTTTTGGTCTCCTTCACTCAAGATGATAAGTATTCTTTCCAATCTGTCCCCTATACTAAGACAATATGCTTTCTTGACATAAATATGAGTTAGGGAATGTAATTCAAATAAAATCTAAAATATCAACCTTAATCAATCTAATACTTTGACTAAAGTCAGCTTATAACTTTAACTTTGACCAGAGGTTTGACTTCTGACTCAAAAAATCAACCTTGACGTTTTTTGTTGACTAAGGGCAACAGAATGTGTGCTAAGATAGGGAGCACTAGGACAACCAAGAATTTGAACCAACACTTCACTAAAAGTGCCCAACAAATTTGGGTCAGGATTTGTTGTTGCTGCAAAACCAAAAACCCTAGTTGGAACTATAGGAAGAATAACTAGTGAGCTGATCTAGGGAAAAAATAATTTCAGCATCCTTTAATGAGTTTCTCAACGAGCTACCAAAACTACAATGGACCAAAGGAACTGCGACTGGAACTAAAACTGGTGCTTCAACTAACACTGTAACTGGTGTTGCAACTGGCACTACAACTGGCACTGCAATGGGCGCTACAACATCTCCCTCTGTCTCTTCAACTTCTTCTTCAATGAATCCTTCAGTGAGTGCTTATGCCAAGGTGGCCTCCTTTCTTCAAGGATCTCCTCCAACTTCAAGCTTTAAATTCCCAAACGTCTTGACCTAGGGTTTTATGAGGAAACCCTAATTTTCCAACTTTTGAATTTTGGAGATCTGATCCGGGGAAAATATGCACCCTCCTTAGGTGATATTCTTGGTGGATTTTGTAAGTACTCAATGAGCTTAACAATAGGGTAAAATGATTATATTTAGTCCAGTGGTTAGACTATTATGAAGGAAACCAACTATGATACCATGTTAAAATTTTGATATGCTCATTTAACCATAGACAATGTCACATCATTCTCACACAACCATAGGCACTTACACATGCCACCCCCCAACACAGTAACCTTTTCTTAGATAGAATGATTCCAACAAGTCCACTCTAGAACCAACAGATAAACCCTAACCAGAAATACCACTACTACAGAAACAACACAATACCAAGAGAACATACCTCTACCACTATAAGTGTACCTTTACCAAGAGAGGTGCACAAGAGAGCTACTAGAAAGAATGAGAACACACCACGACAATTGTTGCACTACCCTCTCCAGACTTGCACCTCCTTCTATTGCAACTGTTGCTCCTTAGAATTCACACTAGTTGAGTGAGTGAGTGAGAGTCTCCAAATGAGCTAAGGCACCTCCTTATTTGTACTAGCCTCTCCAAGTGAATTTTCTAGGTGGGGACGACTTCTCTTTCTAGATCCTTCTAATTCTTTATTATTATTCTCCCTGGGAAAATTTCTCTTATAAGGTATTTCCACATATGTTTAATGGTTCTCTTGCTTCTGAAATATTCTACTCTAAGTAAAAAGGTTAATACCTCCTGCAACTGCCAAAAAATAAAAAGTAGATAGCTTGAGAGATTGAAAATAAAGAGTTTTTTCATCACATTTACCAAAATAGAGATTTAATGATTAGTTCCTTAGGACTATGGATTCTTTTCAACAACAATCATAACTAGTCTTGGAACTTGATCTAGATGCAACCAAGAGGTAGGAATCAATCTCTAAGGTGCTAGCACATTAGGGATTTAGAAATTGAATCTTCAGGAGGATAATTTGTAAGGTTCAATCACTTTTGGGCCCTATAAACCTTTTCTCCCTTCTTGTAGCTTCACCTGGGTCAACAATCAACAGTCTAGGGATAAAATCATAGAGTGATATCACTTTAGGGATTTAGGAGTCTATCCCTAGGTAGGATTTGCTCTACAAATTTATGGATGAAATTAACCTTGTGAGAGGAGGAAGCACTTATTCTCCTTTCTTAGGGTTTTACCAAGAAAGATCTTCAATATGAACATGTAAAATTCACCATGAAACAATTGATAGCATGAGATAAAATTGCAGAAATTTATTTACTTCACCAAGACATGAAAAGAATAAACCCTAATTGCAGAAACACCATCCAAAAATTAGAAAAGAAACATCCACACTTGACCTCTAAGAGATAACACATAAGGTAAAAGAGCTAATAGCCCTAAAAGAGAATTTTTTTTAGAAGTAGTCATGCTTTGACAATGGAGAGGAATGTGATCATAAAATGAAACTTGACTAGCCATATTTATATGGAAACCCTATCCATCTAAAATAATCCAATGAAAAGTCATATCTCTACATAAGAGGGTCGACCCCTTAAATTTTCCCTTGCAATATATCTAATTTAATTTTTGACATGGAATAAAACCCTAGAAGGGTGACATCATGCCTTAATATGGTGACTTAGGCTCTCCAAGTGCAATGTCAAGCATAGGAAAGAAGGCATTGAGCCTCCAAAGGCTACGTGTCATGACAAATTTCCCTACCACGGTCTTTTCCTATCAAGCCACCTATGGAACCATCTCATGCATCAAACCCTATCCCTCCAAGATGACGTCAAGGGATAGGAGGTGATGTCCTAGGCCTCCAAAGGCCAACGCCTAAGTGGATAAGGGTGTGGCCTTATCCTTCAGTGATTCCAAGGTTCCTCGAAAGGCAAGGTACTATATCCTCTAGGTGCAACATTCATCATCCATGTCCTCCTCATGTGGGGTATAGCATCCAATCTGTGGGCAAGGTCCTGCAAAGAAAAAAAAGCATGCTCTCCAAGGGTCCACAATTCACAAGTATCATGTGAAGTAAGCCAAATTTAATAAAAGAACCACCCAAAAATGTGCATCAAACCCAATTTTCAAACCAAAAAAATGCTCAAAGAAATTATAAGTTTTACCTAATTTAGGTATGGGAAGGGTGTCATGGTGCCCTATTGGGTAAGCCAATCCCCAAGTCAAGGAATGTTTCCCAAGAGGAACCTATCTAGGTCATGTGATGAGTATGAGGTGGATTGGGAAATACTTTTGGGAAAGTGGTTCTTGACATATGAAGGGTCTTTATTGTCTCATTTATGGGTTCCTTTGTGGAGGGTGTGATGCGTCCTTCGTTTGAAATGCAACATTTTTCCAATCCCTTTCCTTTAATTTATTATAGTTCGAACATTGAGTGCTATGTGCAATGGAAAGTAAAGAGAAACACAATGTCACTTAGATTTAGGAATACATTTAGTGCCATATCCAATGGAAAGTAAAGGACACCGCAAATGCATTACCCCAACAAGCGGGAAAATTATTAATTATATGTTTTAGAAGGTCCTTGATTTTTATGGAGTAGTGTTTCATTGCTCTTAGAACCTTAGGGAAATCATCTGGAAGGATAATGATTGTATTTTAATTTTTTCTAGCTATAATAGCTCTAGGCCTTTATCCCCTTATTCCCATGAAATGAGTTACAAGCCTTTCTTGGGTCCTATTAGCACCATTATTTTCATAGCTAAGGTTAGAGGTTTATCAACAATTTGCAAAGTCATGCATGTTAGCACCCATATTGTTTTTATGACTGGCATCATCTAACATCTCCAAGGGTCAGTTTCAAAAGGAAAGATTATCATTTATTCGTTCCATTTCCATTTGCTACTGCGCGATACAAAATTTTCTACGTGCTGCGCAGAGCACTTAGTCGTGCAAAAGATTCTTTCGCGCAATGGATTTCTGTCACGCAGTAGATTTCGTCGTGTAGTGGATTTCATCACGCAATGGATTTCGTCGCACAGTGGATGTTGTCGCGCATAGGATGTTATCAGGCAGTGGATTTCGTCGCGCAGTGGGATGTTGTCGCGCATAGGATGATTTTGCGCAGTGGATTTTGTCGCACAGTGGGATGTTGTCGTGCATAGGATGATTTCGCGCAGAGCATTTTTATGTGCATAGGCTACAGGTCTCTATGCGCAAATGACTGGTTTAGTGGTCAACTTCAAGATCACTTTCTAACCAATTGGAGATGAATTTTAAAAATCACCGAGAGTTGTTTGTTGAGGACAAACCAAATAATAAAAACCTGTCTCTGATTTTCAACAGGTGTCATGGATTGGGAGATTATAACGAATCTTTGAGCCCTA
This sequence comes from Picea mariana, assembly GCA_032191745.1. Classification (NCBI taxonomy): domain Eukaryota; kingdom Viridiplantae; phylum Streptophyta; class Pinopsida; order Pinales; family Pinaceae; genus Picea; species Picea mariana. The sequence goes on from JASDQU010347758.1 coordinate 11,200, forward strand.
TGTTTCAACTTTCATGATTTCCTGTTTGAGACATGTTTTGGAGACACGTATTCTGGCCAACTAGAGATGAATTTCAATAACCCAAGAGAGGTTTTTCTTTATAACGCGATTAAATACAAAATCCTCTCTCAGTTTCTAAAAATATTTTTTTATTCGTGAGATATGACATTATCTTTAATGCCTATTTTCTCAATTTGCTACGCAATCCACTGTGTTTTTTGTTGTAGGTTATTGTTGCGTAGCATACTTGCTGTGCAGGGGTGACAGAGCGTCCAACAGTTAAAATGATGACTTACCACAACGATAGGGTCAAATTTTGATCATGATCAATGATTGTAAAGAATATCTCAGTTACGATTATGATTTGGCAGAGTCAAATTTCCTATTTTTAGTAAATCCATTGAAGTTATTGTTCTCTTTCAAAGAAACCGAATCCATCATTCTAGGAGAGAATAGTTCGACCCTGGAAACCAAGGGTGACATTAGTTTTCTATATATGGGGATCTTTTTTATGTAAAACAGTGATCCAGGTGGATATCGGTGGCCACCCACCTTTTCCGATTAGCTCAAAACTGTTTTCTGGCAATTTTGGCAATTTACTATTTTTAGCAGGTTTTAACTTCCGGGGCCATTTTTAGGGCCTAAATGAAGGTATTTAGAGATAAAGGTTCTGAATGATATCCAAAAGCATGATTGAGCCCCCAAAATGAATCTCCTCAATGATACCTTTCCAACGAGCTATCACACGCCTAAAACATAGATCGTATGCAAAAGTTACAACCCCGAGAAGTTGATGTACTTACTTACCCAAACGGGGCCCACATGACTTTTGGCGCTTCATCTCCTAGGGTAAGGTTTTTGGATGTCTATGAATTTTGGCATTCCCGTTTGTTGTAAAAAGAACTTCAGAGCCTCATTGTAATCATCTTCTTGTGAATGCGAGTAACCGTCACATCTCTTCTCAGAGATAAGCTGCCACCATTCCAGCGAGTCTTTCACTCTGTATTTTTAGAGTCTCTGTACATTTCTTTGATTAATAGAAATCGTGTATTACTGTATATCTGTGTTTATGGTTACATCTCTGATACATTTCTGTTATATTATTGAATATCTGCAATATCTCTGTGCATTTCTT
>JASDQU010347759.1:1552-12334 GCA_032191745.1 Picea mariana
CTATTTTACCTTGAAAATCGCCAAAATTTTATAGAAACTATATAAAATCCTTATAAATTTGAATATTTTTACAAAACTATAGCCAAACATTTTACATTTTTCATATTAAGGACTAGTAAGTTTAGCCCATGTTTCTACATTTTAATATAAATTTCCATCCTTAAAATCATCCTTGATTCTTAGAGTAATTTCATTTACGCAACTAGATTAATGATTCAATTCCAGTGTGTTAGATTAATGATTCTATTTCAGTCGTGTGTTAGATCAATGATTCAATTTCAGTCATAGCTTAAATGTTAGATTAGATTAGTCTCACATCAATCTTGCATATACTTTGCGTGTGCTTCGTTAGTTTATGACCCCCGGGTTGACAAATTAGATAAGTTGGGAAAATACTACAATGCAATTAATTCAACATTAGTTCGGCCCAATGTAACTATTGTTGTTCCTTTTGCAAGTCGTGTTGTTCCTTTGAATAGAACAATTTTCCTTTACAGGTTTTGCATCTCTGGAGGTTGGGTATTGAAAACGGAAGGTAAGAACCTACATAGGCAACAAGTAAAATGCTTGTGCCAGTGCCTACCTTTGGTTGATGTATAGAAGTTGTTTTTAGGACATCTTTAGAGCCCAACAATTATTAACAAAGGAAAAGATCAATGGAATCTAAATAAATCATAAGTAATATTAAATTTCTAACTAGCTTTGTTGAAAATGTTAAAAGTATCTAAACAAAAAATGTGATTTGGTGGGGAAAAAAATTATGAGCGACATGTTTTTCCTTTTATAATAGCTATGATTTAAAATATGTAAATCATTTTCTTTTTTTATTTGCTTGTTTTTCATTAAGTTAATGTAATGCATAATTATATGATTCAATTTATTTTACTATTAACACCCCCGTACAATTTTGATAACAACATAAAACAAATCATATATATTTAGGTACATGAGGCGATTGATAAACCATATTTCAAATTCCATGATTTATATTTTTGTAAAATCAATCTCCTAAAATGAGGGTCATTTGTGTACATGATATCATTTTATTCAAATGTGTTTCATTGTAACATATAGGTGGTTTTCATATAGGGGAATATATCAAGAAGATATATTGTATTTGAAGAGAATAATTCTTCATCTAATGTATTAAATGAAAAGGAACTTATCTTTGAGACCCTTCAATGCATATGTGCACTACTTCTTTTATTAATTTTGGAAGATTCAAAAGCATGCACCTATTCACAAAAGAACAATGTGGTTCAGAGACACATATTTGAAGGAATTGAAGGAATTTCTTAAATATATATTACGTCATAAGGGGTAAATGGTTCAAGGCTATAAGAGTTTTCAATCCATGATGTACATTAGAGAGTGTCTACTCGAACTAGATATCGATGTGCCTAACACATAGGAAGATAAGTACACCAAAATTTTGAAGGGGAGGTTTTTCTTGGGATGGGGATTGAGAAAAAGTCAAAGTTTGGGCACTGACCTACATATGAAATAAAAATTGAAATGACCCTACATATCCTATAAGTTTCCATCAGAAATTGTCTAGTCCTTCTTTTACTTAGTATAGAGAAAGTGAGTTCCATATCTATTATGAGCACCTTCTAGTAGGTCAATTGTTTGACATAATTTATATAATGAATAATGTCATAGAATGCCTATGGAAAATGTTAGATGAAAGGAATTACAAATATGAAATTTCCAAGTCAAAAGTGACATTGAGCAAACTAATGTGATGTCACATTTGAGTCAGTATTTTAGTGATGGACAATAGACAATTCTTCCATGATTATTACACAGGAAGAGAGCAATGGATTCAAAATGCATCATATGTAATAATAAATTTCTCACTATTTTTATTGAAAATATTAAAAATATCTAAATGAAAAATGTGATTTTGGTAGAGGCCGTGAGTGACATACCTTTATTAATGTTTTTCCTTTTTTAATAACTATGATTTAAAATATTTAAATCATTTTCTTTTTTTATTGGGTTGTTTTTCATTAAGCAAACATAATGCATCATTATATGTTTCACTTTATTTTACTGCTAGCACTCCCAAACTATTTTGATAGCAACATAAAACAAATCATAATTATTAAGTACATGAGGTGATTTATAATCCATAATTCAAATGTCATGGTTTATGTTTTTGCGAAAAGAAAAAAAAACACTCTTATGAGGGCCATTTGTGTATATGTCGGTTTATTCAAATGTATGTCATTGTAAAATGTAGGTGGTTTTCATATAAGGAAATATATCAAGAAGATATCAAGTAATTGAAGTGACTAATTCCTCATTTAATGTGTTAAATGCAAATACAATTATCTTTGAGCTCATTCAATGCATAGGAGTACTACTTCTTTAATGTGTTTAGGAGTACTATTTCTTTAATGTGTTTGAAAGATTGAAAAATGTGGACCTATTCACACAACAACAATGTGTTCGAGGGAGATACATTTGAAGAAATTGGAGGAATTTGATAAACATATATTACATACCAAAGGGTAAATGGTTGAAGGCTATATGTTTTTTTAGTTCATGATGTACATTAGAGAGTGTCTACTCAAAGTAGATATCAATGTGCCTCACATGTGGGAAGATAAGTACACCCAAATTTTGAAGGGGAGGTTTTTCTTGTGATAGGAATTGAGAAAACGTCAAAGGCTAGGCACCCACGTGCATATGAAATAAAAAATGAAATGAACCTACATATCCTATCAATTTCCCTCAAAATTTGTCTAGTCCTTTTTTGACTCAATATAGAGAAAGTTGGTGCCATCACTACATGTTAAGTTGAAATGGTTTAGTTCATCGATAAAGAAGTCAATTTATCACTTTAAGCATATTCAATGGTTTGGAGAAATAATGATTGATTTATATGAACTGAAAACTATATCCTTTTCTTAGTGTTTGAGTTGTAGTAGCATATTTAAATTGTAGTCGAAGTCAAAATTTGGTTTCTTTTTTAGTGAAAGAGGTTGAAATTCATACTCTAATCATTTATTTCTCCAAGCTTTGAATGTGTTGTTGGCCATATAATCTCACAAGTTAGAGTGAATAATGATATAAATTCTACTACTTGTTTTTTGGTCACAAAAGGTGGTAGACATTTTATTTTTATTAATGTAGGTTGTCCCTTAAGTTATCCCTACCATTTCCTTGAGGACTTGTGGATGAGATTGTGTTATTTTTAGTTTGATGTTATCTCTGACCTAAAACATAGTTATGGATTATTTCTTAGTGCTTGAAAAAACTTAATTATTATGTTAATAAGTTTTGTTGAGATGATCTTAACAAATGTTATTTTTGTTTAAAAAATGACTATCCATAATGAAATATGGAATAAGATGTGTATGTTAATTTCATTTCATATTATTGAATAATTATTTGTTTTAATTCAAAATATACATTTAATTAGCTTTATTTTTAATTAGAAATTTTGTTTAAAAACAATTTTTTTTTAATTTTTGGGATGTTTCAATATGAAATAATATTCAATATGATGATAATGATAATGTATTTCAACATAGTTGATAGATGAAAGTTAATATTTTGTTGTGAAATTATAATTATAATAGCTAGCTAATTGTTGAACCTAGATATAATAAAATGAAACTCCTTAAAAATTAGTCAAAATTGAGTCCCTTTTGACGGCCTCCAATTTACCAACCAAATCATATTATTTGTTAATTTTTCTTTATTAAACTTTACACTTAAATTATAAGAAATTTCATTTAAATTCAAATTTGATCTCACAAATGTGTACTTATGCAATTGCAATTTATTTAATATTATCTATTACAATTCAAACTCAATAAAATTGAAAATTAAAAAAAAAAAAAAAAAACATTAATTTATATATAAATTAGCATTTATAAATAATAATGTTTTTTCTGGTTAATGATTTATACATAAATTAAAATTTATAAATAAAATTGTTTTTAATTGTCAATAATTTAGGCATAAACTAACATGATTTATGCATAAACTAACATGGTTTTTAATTATCAATGAATAAGAAACACACAAATGAACTAAAGGAAAAATGCACTATTTTATTTACTTTTAAAAAATTTTAAATGACAAGAACGAGATGATGACAACACTAATTTCTTTATTTCCTTTTATATTGTATATTGGATTAGCATAACTCCATACAATAATTGTGTTTTTGGTTGGGGCAATGAGTGGCATATCTTTATTAATGTTTTTTCTTTTATAATAGGTATGATTTAAAAGATGTAAATCATTTTTTTTTATTTGGTTGTTTTTTATTAAGTGAACATAATGAATCATTATATGGTTGACATTATTTTATTTTTCGAGACTATTTTGATAACAACGTAAAATAAATTATAATTATTAAGTACATGAGGTAATTTATAATCCATAATTCAAATGTCATGGTTTATTTTTTTGCGAAAACAAAACACTCTTATGAGGGTCATTTGTGTATATATCATTTTATTCAAACATGTGTCATTGTAACATGTAGGCGGTTTTTATCTAAGGAAATATATCAAGAAGATATCAAATACTTAAAGTGACTAATTCCTCATCTAATGTGTTAAATGCAAATGTAGTTATCTTTGAGCTCCTTCAATGCATATGAGTACCACTTATTTAATGTGTTTGGAAGATTGAAATATGTGGACATATTCACACGACAAGAATGTGGTTGAGAGAGATACATTTGAATACATTTGAAGGCGTTGGAGAAATTTTTTAATCATATATTACATACCAAGGGGTAAATGGTTGAAGGCTATATGATTTTCTAGTTCATGATGTACATTAGAGAGTGTCTAATTGAAGTAGATAACAATGTGCCTCACATGTGGGAAGATAAGTACACCAAAATTTTAAAGGGGAGGTTTTTCTTGGGATGAGGATTGAGAAAAAGTCAAAGGCTAGGCAAGTGCATATGAAATAAAAAATGAAATGACCCTACATATCCTATAAATTTCCCTCAAAAATTGTATAGTCCTTTTACTCAATAGAGATAAATTTGGTGCCAACACTACATGTTAAGTTTAAATGGTTTAGTTCATCAATAAAGAAGTCAATTTCTCACTTAAAGCATATTCAGTGGTTTGGAGAAATAATGATTGATTTATATGAACTAAAAGCTAGATCCTTTTATTAGTGTTTCAATTGTAGTCAATGTCAAATTTTGGTTTGTTTTTTAGTGAAAGAGGTCGAAATTCATACTCTAACCATTTATTTCTCCATATTGGCCATATAATATCACAAGTTAGAGTGAATAATGCTATAAATTCTATTTCTTTCTTTGTGGTCACAAAAGATGGGAGACATGTTATTTTCATTGATGTAGATTGTCCCTTAAGTGATCCCCCTATCATTGCCTTGAGGACTTGTCGATGAGATTGTGTTATTTTTGGTTTGATGTTATCTATGACCTAGAACAAAGTTATGGTTTATTTCTTAGTGCTTGAAAATACCTAATTATTATGTTAATAGGTTTTATTTTATTTTTTTAAAGTAAAAAGAGGGCAAATCATATTGTATTATATCACATGCAAAAAGAAACATTTTTTCTTAGGCTTCTAGTTGTTCTGCCAAATTAGCGGAAACCGAAACAATTGGGAGCCTTGGATATCCATGTCCAAAAGAGGCAGACCACCATCTTCCCTACTCGGTGGAAACCAGGATAGGTGGCGACCTATAGTCTGTGCATTAACCATGAAAACTGAAATTGAAACTAGACTAAACATTAAAGAGTTTGAGCTGAATGAACCCCTAACTAGAGACTGAACATCTAACCATAACCAAAAAGCACTCCTAGTTATGCAATTACCCGTTGTTTCTAGAGGTGGCCTTGTCGAGGTCTTCATTGTGCTCCATTCCGAGTTGGCAGAGCATAAGGTCTTGCACACATCGGACATCTTTACCTTTTTGAAGCATTGGAGAAACCCTCATACAACATGTCTATGCATTGGTGCATGAATGTGCCACAGTAGACCTGGTCTGTCATCTGGCTTCTCAGGTCAAACACCAAGTCTAACTCTTTCGGGTGGAAGAAGGGCGAGGGGACACGCCATTGTTTTGGTACAATCGAGATAAGAGATGGTGCAAGGACCTCGCCACCCTCCTTCGACGTGCCACCCTCCATAGCCTCGCTTATTGCAGCCTACATACCTTCCTCAACTCCATCCCAGTGCTTCATTGTTGTAATGATCCCAAGCCAATTGTTTGCTTGAAACCACTAACTATCTCTGTTGTGTATGATGTGCAGATGACTTATTGAGTTATCAAGTTATTAAGTGTGTTCATACAAGATTCATCCAACACATGAAAGATCACAATATACTCAAGATATAGAAACACAATTAAAGATCTGACCTTTTTATTATAAGAAGCATGGAACCAATACAATAGAGGGCAGATCTGGAATAATCCTCATATGGCCCAATAGATAAGAAATACAAGCTGCTACAAAATTCTCTACCGATACAAAATAAGCCTCCAAAAGCTGGATGAGAGATGAAGACCAATAAAGTAGATCTGGCTACCTATTCCTCAAGCTGAAAGATGCCACGCTCCACTAGAAGACTGAAAACCCCCAATAACTCGGCCCAACTGCAAGAAGACTCCAAACGAGCGCAAACTCTATCAAATGATAGATCTGGGTAATGGGAACACCCTTCTGAAATCTCAAGCTGAATGACCAAGGAAAACTCCTCCAAACTCTGAATCTTCTACTAAAGTTGTGCCCTCTTGGATTCCTAGAACCCTAGGTAATTCGGCCCTGCTGAGAAAGACCTCCAAACACCCTAAAACTCCCCAAGAATGTAGATCGAGCTATGAGAACCATGTAGGAGAAGTTTTAGACTCAAATTCCAGGTGAAGCTCTCTAGATTTGAGATTTACTGAATCCTAGGATGCCCCCTTTGCCTCCAAGACGTCCCAATCTGAAGTCAAATATCTTATGGTGATAATTCTCTAGAAAAACCCTCAAAATGATGGTTGTGCCCTTGCAAACAAAACCTAAGTGTCGGAATGGCCACAGGCTCTCCTGATAAGCTGGATTGAACCCTTCTCAAGATGATGGTGCGCCCTTGCTGGAAACACAAGAACAGTACAACCCTGCTATCTTCTGAAGCAGTAGATGGAAATATGTTGAGAGTAGAATGGTGTGGAGGAGTCTTTCATCCCTAAGACCAAGTTGTGGAACAAGGTGAGTGGGTATTTCACCACTGAGTTGCTCACAAGGGTTTGTAAAGAAAAACCCCCAAACGGAATGCTCAAGAGAAATAACAAGCAATATACCAAATCCAGAATGAATAATAGGTGCGCCCCAGCCTCTTACTTATACTTTTCCTTCTAATTCTCTGTTGAGTTTGGTTAACTCCCAGGGTTAACTTCTATTCTTCTGTTGAGTTATCTTTTTCTCCTTTTATCCTTTTTCTTTCTCAAGTCAACTTAAAAATATAACTTTAGTCTAGTTGACCTTCCCCCTCAGTGTGAGACTATGACCTAGTGGGGGTACCCAGGCCACTGAGTCTCCTCATCACCTCTCTATCAAGAGGTGGAGGAAATTACAGTCTCCCCTTCTTGAAATTGCTTGTCCTCAAGCAATTCCAAACCTGTTTCTCTTACCACATGCTCCTTTTCCCATGTGGCATCCTCAATGGGTAAATCCTTCCATTTGATCAGGTATTCTTTGATGCTTCGGTTTCTAAACCTTTTCTCTTGGACCTCTAATATCTCCTCTGGAATCAAAACAAGTTGTCCTTCCTCATCTAGGCAAAGTAATACCTCAATGGGTCTGATGTGTTAGCCAAGGTCTTTCTTCAGGCAGGAGACATGGAAGACATTGTGTATTTTGTTGCCCTGTGGAAGCTCCAACTCGTAAGCAACAACCCCTATCCTCCTTCTAACTCTGTAGGGTCCAAAGAAATGTGGTTGTATTTTATCTGCTCCACTCCTTTTTATGGAAGCTCGCATGTATGGTTGGAGCCTCAAGTAGACCAGGTCACCAACCTCAAAGGTATGATCAACTCTGCGTTTGTCTGCTTGGACCTTTTGCTGGTTATGTTCTCTCTGTAGATGATCCTTTAGCTCCTAGAGAATGTATTGACTCTGTTGTATCCAATCCTGTACCATAGGTGCCCTATTGTCACCGAAAGCAATCTCCCCAAAAGATAAAGGATTGTAGCCATACAAGGCCCTGAATGGTGACATGCCTATGGACGTATGTTGAGTGGTGTTGTAGCAGTACTCTCCCAAGTGCAACCATCTGGCCCATGCTTTTTGTTGTCCTACCACATAATTTTTGAGGTAGCCTTCCACCCACTTGTTGATGATCTCTGTATGTCTGTCTGTTTGAGGGTGATAGCTGGTGCTAGGGGTCAAGGTCGTACCAACCAACCTGAATAATTCTTGCCAGAATGTACTCATGATCCTATTATCCCTATCGTTGATAATGGTCTTGGGTAGGCTGTGCAACCTGAAGATTTCCCTAAAGAATAGTTCGACCACCTATGGTGCACTGAAGTTAATGGATCTGGGGAAGAAGTGTGTGAACTTTGTCAACCTATCCACTACTACAAATATGCAGTCCTTCCCTTGTGTCTTCGGCAACCCGGTGATGAAATTCATGGATATGCTCTCCCATTTGTGCTTCGAAATGGGTAAGGGTTGTAGTAATCATGTTGGGTGCGTGTGCTCATCTTTGTTCTCCTGACACGTAGTACACTCCTTGACATGCTTAATCACATCCTCCTTGAGGCCCTTCCATGAGAACCTCTCTCTCACCTGCCTGTATGTCTTGCTGATTCCCTGATGTCCTAGCATTGGTGAGTCATGGTAAACCTGTAATATCTTAGCCTTGAAGGCCGATTCAGGAGCCAAAAAAATATGGTCCTTATAGTAGATAAGATCATTCATAACCTTGAAATTATCATCTTGTATCTGCCCATCCAGTAGCTGGCATGCGAACTGATCTTTTGCATACTCCATCAACAGATGGTCTTTCCAGTCAACTAATACCCAAGTCATGGAAAAGATGGATGGCCTCCTGGATAATGCATCAGCCACCACGTTGTTCTTCCCTTTGAGAAATTCAATGTCAAAGTCGTAGGCTTGTATTATACTTACCCATTTTTGTTGCCTATCATTCAAATCCTTCTACTCCAATAGATATTTGAGACTGTTATGATCTGATTTGACCACAAACCAGGCACCAACCAAGTATTGCCAAAATTTGGCTAGTGCATGCATGATAGCTAGCATTTCTTTGTCATAAATGTTGTAGAGTAGCTTGGGACCTCTGAGTTTCCAACTCTCATAGGCAAGAGGGTGCCTCTTTTGCATCAGTACGGCCCCTATTCCTTCCCCGGAGGCATCACACTCCAAGGTAAAAGGGAGACTGAAATCTGGAAGGGCTAAGACTGGGCACATACTCATCATTTCCTTCATCTTGTCCATCGTTATTTGAGCCTCCTCATCCCACTCAAAAGCTCATTTCTTCATCAAATTGGTCAAAGGTGCACATAGCTGAGAAAATCCTTTGAAAAACTTCCTGTAATACGTGCACATACCTAGAAATCCTCTCAATTCTGTGAGTGTCTTAGGAGTGGGCCATTCCATGATGGCTTGTATTTTCTCCTAATGTACCTGTACCCCCTTTGACCCAATGATGTGTCCTAAATAGAGGACCTTTGTCATTCCAAACTCACATTTGGACTCCTTAGCATACAGTGATTGTTCCTCCATGATTGAAAAAATTTGATCCACATGCCTGAGATGCTCCTCCCACGTCTTGTTGTAGATAAGAAAGTCATCAAAAAATACCAACAGGTACTTCCTCAACTTCTTGTTGAACACATGGTTCATACAGGATTGGAACGTAGCAGGGGCATTGGTTAAGCCAAAGGGCATCACCAAAAACTCATAGTGGCTGTAGCGACATCAAAAAGTTGTTTTTGAGATGTATTCCTCCCTCATCTTGATCTGATGATAACCAAAGTGAAGATCAATCTTAGTGAAGTAGATGGCCCCATGCAATTCGTCTAACAGTTCATCAATCCTTGGTATCGGGTCCCTGTTTTTTATGGTCTTTTTATTCAAAGCCCTGAAGTTAATGCACATCCTCATAGTGCCATCTTTCTTCTTCACCAGCACTACTGAAAAATCAAAAGGGCTACTGTTGGGCCTGATGTGCCCCATGTCCAGAAGTTTTTTGATGGACTTCTCTATCTCATCTTTGTACTTCTTGGAATGTTTGTATGGTGTGGTGATAACTGGTTTGGCCCCTTCCTCTAGCTCAATAATGTGCTCAAACCCCCTATCTGGTGGCACCCCTGGAGGAATAGGCCCAAACACCTTATGGTGCCTATCAAGGATTTCTTTGATCTCTGGGGTGTAGTGAACCTTTCCCTATTCATCCATACGTGTCACAATCCTGCATTTGGCTACATATACTATCTCATCCCTCCGAAACATGGCCTCCATCCTCTTGGCCGTGACTACCTTTGCAACGTTCCCTGTCATGCCCCGAAGCACTACCTTTCGTCTACTCTTCTCTGTGAATGACATTTCCATAGTTTTGTAGTTGGTGGTGATAGGCTCCAATGTGCTAAGCCACTGAACCCCTAGGATAATGTTGGTATCTGGAAGGTCCATGACATAGATGTCTTGGGTCATCTCATGTCTACCCAAGGTAAGCTTCATGTTCAGAATGTATCTGTTGCAGGGCATAGTGCCTCCACCTGCTACCTCCACCTTGAATCCTTCAAATTCTACTGT